>NKZH01002029.1:0-54884 GCA_002370695.1 Metschnikowia matae var. maris
GATTAGAATAAGAGACGACTCTGGGCTAAGTATAGTTTTGGTATTATAAGTTCCAGTCGATGCATTAGTAGACCATAAAGCTCAACACTACTAACGTATACTAGATGGTCTGTAGTATTCTGGTCAATGATGATGCCCTTCAACCAAGAGCGGGCTCTCCTCTATATATACTTTTCCATCCTGAGCTCCTTCTTCCTGCACCGTAATCTTTAATCTGTCGTCTCTAGGACCAACCTGATTCCTCCTGACGACAAGGTTCGGTTGTAATGCTGGGCTTCATGCAAACGCCGTGTACTGCATGTAACACATTACCTGCACACCCTAGTTAGCGCATCTTGCATGTCCAACACAGTGTTACTCGAACGATTCAGACCAGCGCGATAAAACGATTCGGACCAAGAAAACAAAATGATTCGCACGATACCAGCAAAATTAAACAAACCAATAATTCACCAAGTTTCATACCACTTAGCACATCCTTTCAAACCTAATAGCGTAATACAGTGTTTTTCAAAAGTATTCAAATCAGCGAGGCCAAATGTTCAAACCACACTAGCAAAATTCATCAACCCAATAGTTCGACATATTACTGTTTTTAATACTCAATAAAGGTATCACATAAACTGGTTAGTTCAGATCCTTGATCCTTAACAATTTTTAAGTCGTAAGTACGATCCTTTTTTCAATTATTGGTCTGCTTGATTTTGCTAATCTGGTTTGAAACATATTTTCGCACTGGTTTGAATAGGATTCAAAAAAAGACTGTACTTCACACCAACTTTCATTGGATTCCAATATTCTGAAATCTTAAATCTGGAGGATTGCCTAATATATGTAATGCATTTGGGAGTCTTGCAGTACGGAACAGAAACTGAATTGGTTTTATTGGTATCCTGTATATAACAACTTGGGAGGGGTTATGTAATTAGTAAACGAAGAATGGTTTATTTAATTTTGCTAGTGTGATCCGAAACATTCTGTGTTTTTGGTACGAAACATTTTGTCGCGTTAGGTCTGAATGGTTTTGTCAAACTGGTCCGAATCGTTTCGAATAACACTGTACTCGGTATAGTGGTAGTGTATATTGGTATAGTGGTAGTGTATATTGGTACAGTGTTCTTCATAAACATCCAAACTAGCGTCCAGATTCAAGAATTCCGAATCTTGAAGTCTAATGAAAGTTAATGGCTGAAACATTATGTCATTTGGTTTGACCCACTGTGTAAAAAGGGGTACGAGACTTTTCTTAATTTTTTGTTTGTTTACTTTTGCTAGTTCTGGTTACAAAAGGTTTGCCCCACTGGTTTGAATAGTTTTGAAAAACACTGTAAAACACTGTACAGTGTACAATTCATAACCTGTAGAGATATCAGTCCAAGTCACTGATAATATTGGGGAGACATCTTGGTAGGAGCACCCAAGTTATTTAGTACTTAGTTACTCACTCTGTGTCCGTCTCTGTCTCATTCTGTCTCACTCACTCTCACTCAGTGTGAGTCCCAGTCTTAGTCTCACTCACTCTGTCTCACTCTCACTCTGTCTCACTCTATCACGTGCGCGCACTACTCACTCACTCACTCACTCACTCACTCAGACATCTCATCTCATCTCATCTCTTCTTTAAGCATACCAACACCAACACCAACACCAACAAAAACAAATAGGGATGTCCAAATTTGAAAGGGAAAAAGAAAGGTTCCCATCTAAAGTTGGCAAAGCTAAGCTGCGCCGAGTTAACCGTAGTATTAAGAAAATCGATAATGACTATCGCGATTTCGTCAAGAGTGCTGAGGCTACGGACCTCTTATTACAGGAAGAAGGAGGGTTTCTCGAAGCGGAAACCGAAATGGAGAAAACTCATAAGTTTAAACAACAAGATATTACTGAAGCCGTGGATATTAGTACGGCCCATAAAAAATTCGATCTTCAACTTACAGAATTTGGACCTTATACGGTGGATTATACACGGAATGGAAGGAAACTCTTGATTGGTGGTAAGAAAGGACACGTGGCTTCCATGGATTGGCAAAAAGGTACAATTGATTGTGAACTTTTTTTAAATGAAACCGTTAATGCTGTACAGTATTTCCAAAGGGAACTGTTCTTTGCCGTGGCTCAAAAAAGGTATACTTTTGTTTATGATCAACAAGGTGTGGAAGTACACCGGTTAAAAGATCATCAAAATAATACTCTTTTACAATTTCTTCCTTATCATTATCTTCTTGTGGGTGCAGGATATCATGGACGTTTAAAGTATCATGATGTGACTACAGGAGCAATGGTTAGTGATATGCCTACTAAATTGGGTCCAACACAGGCCATGAAACAAAATCCTTGGAATGCTATAATGCACTTGGGTCATGGAAATGGTACAGTATCTCTTTGGAGTCCAACACTGCCTGAACCTTTGGTCAAGATGCAATCCAATAGAGGTCCTATTAGGGATTTGGCTATAGACAGAGAGGGCAAGTATATGGTGGTTAGTGGACTGGATAAAGCAATCAAAATCTGGGATTTGCGCATGTACAAACAATTGGATTCTTATACTCTGCCAACTCCTGCTCTGTCGGTGGATATTTCTGATAACGGACTTGTTTCATTGGCTTGGGGGCCTCACGTGACCATTTGGAAAGATCTCTTTAAAGGTGAACATCAAAAGGATCCTTATATGACACATATGTTAGCCGGTAAAAAACTTGATAAGATTAAGTTTGTTCCTTTTGAAGATATTTTGGGTATAGGTCATTCTAAAGGAGTTCTGACGATGATTGTGCCAGGTGCAGGAGAGGCCAATTTCGATGCCATGGAAATTAATCCATATGAGTCCACTAAACAAAGACAAGAAGCTGAAGTTCATTCATTACTTAATAAGCTTCCTTACGATACTATTGCATTGGATCCACTGTTCATTGGTACGGTGGATGCGCGGGCTCGTAACCTCGATCTTAGACCTAAAGGTCCTGAAACAGTGGTTAAAGCCAAGAATGTGGTTGATGAGAGACAAATGCGGACGGAGAGAAATATCCAACGTGAAGCTGAAAGAAGGGAGAAAATCCGTCTTAAAGAATTGGGTGTTCCTGATGAAAAGGAGAAGTTGGGGCCTGCTTTGGGACGGTTTGTCTAGACAATCCCAAGATATTGTACTGTCTAGACAATCCCAAGATATTGTACTGTCTAGACAAAGTCAAGATATTGTACTGTCTAGACAAAGTCAAGATATTGTTCTGTCTATAAACTACGTCGCCCTTCAGAACAAGACAGACCGGCTTACGCCCTTTTACCTTCATCGGGTGTCTGGCCACAAGTCGGAAGAGGCCACAAGTCAGAAGAGGCTACACGTCGGAAGAGGCCACACGTCATTTATGCTCCATCCTTGGCACTGGATACACCCAGCTGATGCGGAACTAGTACGCTCTTGTCACGTATGCTTCCAGATGAAAGGGGAGGCGACAAGCCCCAAGAGATACACCACCGACCCCGCGCCACGACCCTTATATCGGTTGCATTTGGACACGAGTAATTATAGCCACAATCGCTATATCAATTACTTGACGGAGGAATTTTCAGGCTACATCTGGTACTGTTACGCTACCGATAAGAAAAACCTCAAGCAACAATGCACCCACACACTTTGGAGGATTCAAAGTGACTACCTAGCCCTCCAAATCTCGCAAATCATGGTCCAGCGTAAGTGAAAACTCTTCACTTACCTAGCACAAACTAAACTCCTCGGTCTTGTAAGGTACGACTTACATATCCCTGTATATCATATATATTAAAACACGAGTTAACAGATTAAGACCGTCTAGACAATCCCAAGATTTTGTACTGTCTAGACAATCCCAAGATATTGTTCTGTCTAGACAAAGCCCAAGATATTGTACTGCCTAGACAATCCCAAGATATTGTACTGTCTAGACAAAGCCCAGATTTTGTTCATGCAAAAAAAACAAAAACATTTTATCGTACTGGTTTGAATGGGTTTGGCTTGGAATAGTGAAATGACCGTTATTAGGATTAGACAGCTTAGGCTTTAAAACCTCAATGAGCAGAGCACTACCTATGGTGGATCTAACACTAACATTAACTAGAAGTATAATACTCAATAATTACCGTACTCAATAATTACTCAATAATTACCGTACTCAATAATTACTCAATAATTACTCAATAATTACCGTACTCAATAATTACCGTACTGTTTCACTTACAAGTTTTTTCGTCTGTCAATATACTTGGCTTGTTGGGTAATGGATTCAGATCAAAATTTCAAGACTTGGTTATTCGTGGACAAGCATTTTCTCAGAGCATATTATATTCTAGTGCTCATTATACAGGAATATAGAACATGGTTCAAGTCTGCATTGGCATTTTCTACAAAGACAAATTCATATTCAAGGGTGTTTCATGGAGACTCTACTTGGAGATTTGATCTTGGAAATTTAATCTTGGAGACTCTACTTGGAAATTTGTTCCTGGAGACTCTACTTGGAAATTTGTTCTTGGAGACTCTACTTGGAAATTTGTTCTTGGAGATTTGGCCACCTGAACCTTGAGGCTTTTTCCATCCAATTTGTATCTGAGGTTGGGGCCGTCCAGGTGCGAGGCACCAGCGACAATCGGTATGAAGAAGCTGATGGAGTCACACACAAAAATAATGATTTCTTTAAAAGGTTTTGTACAAGTTGGTGTAACTGGAAAGTACACTCTTCTGCTTGCTTTAACAAAATTCTCAGTGCGATTTCCAATACAGAGATACCCATCTTAGATAATTACCATACAAAGAAGAAATACAATCAAATTAATTCGAATCAGAAAAAATCAAACATTGGAAGGTACAAGTCGCACAAGTTAAGAATACATTGAAACTATGAGCACTAGCGTACCAGAATTGATAACACTCTTAAAGAGAAACAAGATAGGCGTTCCGGTTTATGCGAGTGTTTATGGACATTCTCAACAATTTCAACTACAATATTACAGTGTTATTCGAAACGATTCAGACCAGTGCGAGAAAACGATTCAGATCAAGAAGACATAATGTTTCGTACCAAAAAGACAGAATGATTCGGACCACACCAAACACTAGCAAAATTAAACAAACCAATAATTCACTAATTACATAGCCCCTTCCAAGGTGTAGTATACAGGATAACCATAAAACAGTTCAGTTTTATTTCGTACTGCAAGACTCCCAAATGTAGTACATATATTAGGTAATCCTCCAGATTTAAGATTTCAGAATATTGGATTCCAATAAAAGTTGGTGTGAAGCATTACGCTATTTGCTTTGAACGGACACATGCTAAGGGGTACGAACCTTTTTGAATTATTGGTTTGTTTAATTATGCTAGTGTGGTCCGAATCATTCTGTCTTCTTGATCTGAATCATTCTGTCTTCTTGGTCTGAACCATTCTGTCTTCTTGGTCGAATCGTTTTATCGCGCTGGTCTGAATTGTTTCGAATGTTGAGAAATAGAAGCCCTGGCTCCCTATTTCCCTGAGACCGCGGTCACTCACGTGACTGTGGTCGTGTGAAGGCTCACCCCAATATAAAAGGACAAGTTCCCGCTATTTTATAACACCACCAATATTACCTAGTGTAGAAGTACTGATGTTTACTGAGGACCTGGACTGATTCTCAATATAGACTAGTCCGGCATAGAGGAATGGAGGTCGTTCTGATCGACCAGTGTAGGGTTTAAACATCCACATTGGTAGTACGTTACCCATGGTGGTACGTTACCCATGGTGGGTCTAACACTTTAAGCGTGTATAAAAAAACGAATCGAACGTGAATAATAATATCCGTAATAATATACACTAACCATTTTGTTATATGTCAATAAATAACGGGTACCCAGCGATTTGAACGTTGTTTAATTGTGAGTAATTTAATTTATAAAAATTAATAATAAAAATAGTATTTGATTTACCAGTTCCGGCCCCGGACATCATTTATATGGTATGTTTACTTATTAAAAGATATTGTTCAAGTCTATTATTTATAACAGAATTTTATTTAATCCGATAATAAGAGTGGTGTATATTCATTTATGTCTGAGTGCGCACTTTACTGTCTCAAACTGTAAAATAATATGTACTCAACTACTATACCTTCTACAATTTTTATTCCATGCTAATACTCTTAACCATACTCTTAACCATACTCTTAACCATACTCTTAACCATACTCTTATTCCATACTTTTATATACTGTACCTATATACAGTCCTTTATTAGTTTTTTTATTTCATTAACTTGGGGGATATTGATTAGGATGGTATGGCTGGAACTGGCGGTTTAAACCGGGGGTTGCGAAAACTCAAACTGTCAAACTGTCAAACACCCTACACCCGTGCACCAGGCTACCCCAGTATAAAAAAGGCCCAATGCAAACGACCTTTTTTCCCAAAAGATTTTGATGAAACTTGGTTTGTTGAATTCCTAGAATTCCGGACATAACAATTATTATTATTATTATTATTATTTTTTTGATTTAAAGAAGGTTCTTTTGAATATCCTGTAACTGGGCAATTCCGGGTGCGGCCATCAATTCCGGGCGCGGCCATCAATTCCGGTCAAGCTATTGCATACTATTTTGGACTAGTGCCCATAATTAGACCTGATACAGTGTTTCTCCCCTATTCAAACCAATAATTCAATATTGTTCGTACCTATTCGCACAGACTTTCAAGTCAAATGGCATAAAGGTTCACACCAACCTTCATACATTAAAGAATTCAATATTTTGATAGTCTTAAATCTGGAGGATTGCGTCATATGTACATCAACATTTAGAAGTCTTGCAGTGTCAATCAAGGGTCAAACCGGGACGGAACATGAACTGATTTCCTTTTTTATTCTTGGGGGTGGGGGTTATGTGTATTGTATTGGTTTGTTTAATTTTGCTAGTGTGGTTTCAATGATTTTGGAAAACACTGTATCTGTATAGTCTGTAGTCTGTAGTCAGTAGTCAGTAGTCAGTAGTCTGTAGTCTGTAGTCTGTAGTCTGTAGTCTGTATAGTCTGTAGTCTGTAGTCTGTACCTACATACGGAGTTTTACAAAACTTTTCAAACTAGCGGGCCAACAAGTTTGGAACCAGAACTAGCCAAAATAAACAACCCAGTAATTCAAAAAAGGTCATATTCCGTCACAGAGTCTTTCACACCAAATGACATAACGTTTCAAACCCCAAATAATCCATGGTAAATCCATGATACAGTGATTTTCATAATCATTCAAACTAGTGTCCAGGTATTTTTTTAAGAGCTAAGAATATTGAACACTCTAATAATGAAAGTTAGTGTGAAACATTCCGCCATTTGGTTTGTAAAACTGTGTGAAGGAGAACAAACCTTATTTTTTTTGACTTATTGGTTTGTTTAATTTTGGTACTTCTGGTTCCAATTATTTAGCCACCTGGTTTGAAAGTTTTGAAAACCACTGTAAATGTATGGTGAATGTATGGTGAATCCATGGTGAATCCATGGTGAATCCATGGTGAATCCACGATAATTCTATGATAAATCCAAGGTGAATCCACGATAATTCTATGATAAATCCAAGGTGAATCCATGGTAAATATGATAAATCCATGGTAAATCAATTTTAACTTGAATTTAAGGAGATGCAATATGCAGGCATACGTAAGTTGTGCCTTACTAAACCAGAATTCTAGCTTTGGGCCATTGCCTCTTCTTATACTCTTCTGGTTGTCAAAATCTGGTACGGTCCAATTGTCATGGTTCCACATAGCCCTATTATTCAGTAATAGTCTACCAGTCCCATTCCTCTTGGACACGTACATGATCAGAATTCAGTATTCTGAGATCCTAAAACTGGAGGTTGGTTTGAATGATATTGAAAAATACTGTACACCCAGGGAGGGGATCTCTGGCTTTATATATTCGAGCCAAGGCTTGTGCGTCTGCAAATGCATGGTTGCGGGTGCTGTAGACTATGCGTTTGTGAACACGCCCGGTTTCAGGTTTGAAACAACTAACTTTGCTGCGAATATATAAACCCCTCCCGCGCCCCACCCAGTTCCGTAATCAAGGAAAATAGAATACTAATAAGGAATACTAATAAGGAATACTAATAAGGAATACTAATGAGGAATACTAATGAGGAATACTAATGAGGAATACTAATAAGGAATACTAATGAGGAATACTAATAAGGAATACTAATGACAGAATACTAATGACAGAATACTAATGACAGAATACTTATGACAGAATACTAATGACAGCATACTAATGAAACATCTTCACTATATACCTAGTTTACTAGCTGGATATGGAAAAGAAATAAACTACCACCAGTCACTGTTTAGGTATTAGAACAAATGCTAGTTTGTCGTTGGCCATGGCTGGTTCATGGTCAGTACAATGTTAAGGATTACATCCACTGTTCAATATATAGTGCTATAAGTGGAAGTACTGTATGTGGAAGCGCTACTGACTACTGACTACTGACTACTACCACCACTACTTTACCATATTCATTGATTACTTATTGACTTGAATACTCAAGTGAATACTATTACATACACCATAACTTGATAAGTTTCAATGGTCCGTAAGACATTCTAATGGTTGGTTCTAGCTCAAAGTATAGCCGTGTACTGGTATGTCGAAGTGTAGTCTATAGAGTGTAGTCTATACAGTGTAGTGTAGTGTAGTGTAGTGTAGTGTAGTGTAGTGTAGTGTAGTGTAGTGTAGTGTAGTGTAGTGTAGTATAGTGTGATGGGGCACTCCTCATAGACATAGCTATATTTATAGTAATTAGGATATTTAGCTTGGGTGCAAAAAGTGGCTGGTCTTGAAGCCATTGCTGAGACTTCTCAGAAGTTCTCTTCTTCAACAGATACTCCGGTCCACGCACACTTCTGTCTTCGGAATCCGGTCCAGACTTCACCACTTTCTCCACCTCCTTCCTTTAGTGCTCAGGCCGTGCCTCTCCTGCTAAGGCTCGCATGGCCAATGCCAAATCCCACCGCAAGAGCCGCGCCTCCTTCTCTATACTCTTGCCGGCCACTTGGTCAAAATACGAGCAAAGCCGCTCGTTCTTCTGTGTAACCTCCAAAATAAGCTCTTCGCCCGCTTGCATCTCATCATGCATCTTCTTCTGCTCGTGTATCATCTGCATGCGCATGAGACGCTTCATCTCCTCGATCTGAACCAAATGAAAGTCTTCGCGGTAACTCTCGCGGATCTTCACGTCTATGTAGTACCGGATCACTTCTTTGGAATATTCATGCAAGCTTTCAAACCTTTGCGTGGGCACATCGCTGCCCCATTTGATTTGCGTTAGACTCCGAAACAAAAATTCAAGCACCAACTCCATCTGCTCGGCTTCTTGGAAAAGCGCTAGTCTTTCCAAATTCACCACTCGACGGATCGTCGCAAGCCTCTGTAGAACCAACGACTTGGTGCCCCGTGCACGGCCTTGCAGAATATGAAAGAACATCACCTTCTTCAACCGCAAACTCTGCTCGTATAGTTTTTCACTGACTCGGTATATCTGAAGACCTTTTAAATCGGGGCTTTTGACCACCTTCACGGCGCAATTCTCCGGAGAATCGGGGCTTTCTTCCGATAACTCTTCACTATCCAGAGATTCCGAAAGTATACCGTTACCCGATTTCACTCCACCGGTACTGATAACAGAAACAGATGGCAAGTCACAATCAAAGCTTTGAAGCTCGTTTCCTGGAGTCAACTCCGCAAACACGTTGATCACAAACTCAAGCAGCGCCAAGTCTTCAACGCTAATGGTTCTAGTGCCCATTAAAGATGAAAGCCATAGAATGCATGCCCGGGAAAATGTCCGGCTCATCTGCCCATCCATTTTCGTATAGTATAGTGTATTGTAGTGTAGTGTATTATATGAATAAAACACAAAAACAAAAGTAGTAAATGCGAGGCACGTGATTCAGTGGAACACGGCCTTTTCTTGCATAAATTCGCTGCACTAGGCCCACTAATGGGAAGTGCGGGCGGAGATGGAATAGTTTGAGTAGTCCACGGTAATGAGGTCGGAGAAAATGGAGCCCAGGGAGTTCTGCGCCTGAGTCATCTGAGAAATATCCTCCATTTTGGTCCGCACATACTCCACCACCGTGAAAAACTTACCCAGCGACCTCTCATCATGAGACTCAAGCAGCTCTAGCAACGCCAACTCCTCAACCACTTTGGCAAACTCCATATTGCGGTCTATGTTGGCTTGTGAAGGGTCGTCCTCTGGTTCGTCCCGATGCTGCAACAAAATAAGCCAGGAATGGGCGATTTGCTCGTATGCCATGGCATGTGTATACTGGAACTCCTTATTCTTGAACTGCGGGAGTTCATGGAGCATATGGGTGATGACGTTAATCACGACACACAGGTCGTGGAGCGTGGTTCCTACCGGCGGAAGCAAGTCAAGCACAAAGTCCGAGATACAGTGCAAGAACTCCGTCAAATAAGGTTTAACCCGAATGTACGAATAGTCACTTTCAGTCTCACATTTATACGGCAACGCCTGTCGAATAGCATTAGCCTTGACCTTTATTAGCTCCACCGACTGCGCCACCCCAGGACGAGGGGCAAGTTCCGCCACCGTGTGTGCTATTTGAGGATGATGCGAAATGACAGCCTGGAAAAGATCCTGAAGCGATTTATGGTCTAGAACCTCCACTAGACGGTTGACGGGCAACTTCTGGCCGGCAATGCAAGGGTTTTTCGTACGTTTGAAGCGACGGTTTGCAGCATTTGATTGACTAAAATTTGAAGGATGATTATGGTTTTTTTGAGTGCTATTCATGTGTTGGAAATGGTGTTTTTGACCGGGGTTTGTGGAGGGGAAATGATGTTTTTGGGGGATATTTGCCGCTGGCGCCACATCTTCATCAAGAGGGCGTTTTTTGGACGCCGAGCCGAGGACAGGGGCTACAGCAAGTTGAGGCATGGTTTTTGCAGTAGAATGAAGCTGCTAGAAATGTGGTGCCGAATATAGAAGTGGTGGGAAGGAAGGAAGAATTGGCGGAAAAGTGTGATTTGCGATGTGAAACTCAAGCTGATACACAGGTGCAGGATCACGCGAGGATCGTTATGTGCAGGAACCATGCAGGTACTTTTGATCACATGACAAATCACATGATCAAAATGTCACGTGATACACCTCAACCAACGAACTAACCAACTAACCAACTAACCAACTAACCATCTAATTAATTCAGCCATTCCTTCATTACCAGAAATGGCAAAGAGAAGGTATTGCTTCTTTACATTTTACTACGGTTTTAAAGTATGCATGCACTTCCCCTTTTAGTAATCTGAGAGACCAGTTTAAACTTCCTCTGGACAATGACATTGATTCGTTGATTGGTCATTTTATTCATCTGTAGGTATTTATTGGTGTCCTGTGAGACATTGTCAAATCAATCGGTATTGTTTGTCGGGTTCTCCCATGACATTCATTCACTTTGAATTCCGCTTTCAATTCCTTGATATTGATCGTATGCCTCTGGATTGCATTATTGTTCTCTGATTTTAATCTTCATTCTCATTCTCTAGATTGATTCTGATTCGCTGAGTTAATCCCTGGTTCTGTTCTCTGTTTAATAGTAATCGTTGCTCTCGAATTCAGAGTCGCTGGCGTTGGAAAAGTCACTGGCACTTTCACTTCTCACATCGTAATCGGCCTCGTTGAAACCGGCGTACCGGTTACGCTTGAGCTCCACCTCATCGTCCGATTCTTTGTCGTCTTCATCTGTAATTTCATCATCGAGTTTGCGGGCATTATCGGATCCCTGTACCTCATCGTTCTCCTCCTTCTCCTCCAACTCGATCTTCAACTCGTACACAATATCAAAACACTCTGCCAAAAGTGCATTAAGCGTGCCTTGTCCTTCAGGTACCTGGTTGTTAACAATGAACTTTCCGTCATGCCTTAGATTATCAAGTGAGGCCAATTTGAATTGGAACGGGAATAACTCTCGTAAGTTGTTGAGGCCGTCCACACGCTTAATCTCCAAAAGACACCTTCTAACGGTGGTCAATTGGTTGTGTATGGGCTGCAAAGATTCGGAAACCGGCTCCGAACTCTCCAAAAGCTTATAAATGGAGGCGTAGTTCCGTCTTAAGAGGTACAACACCAAAAGCTGGATTTTTTTCATGCGCCGGCCGTCGCCCTTGCGCAGGTCAATGAGCTTGTTGAGCTCCATGCGTTTATCATCGATATTCTTGAGAGATTTCTGGTACGTGTATAAGTCAGTTTCACGCAATGTCCATCTTCGAGTGATCAAGAGGTTTTCCAATGTTTGCTTGATGGTGATCAAGTCTGTGTAGAGTTTTTTGAAGCAGGAGATGATTTCACTTTGTTGTTCATCTTCCAAAGATAAGGTTTCAAACTGGCTGGAGATACCGTTATCCTGCTGAATATCAAGGTCATTGACAAGATTGTTGCAGTCATCAAGAAGACCATTAAGCACCATCTGGGCGCTTTCAGATTGATCTTCTGTACCCTGAACGGTGACAAAAGTACCAGCGGAATCTCTTTCTTTCCCGATTTGCTTTAAAACGGCCTTGATCTCGGTGATCTTCTCCTGCATGTCATAGTTCTTTGCATCAATAGTCAAGTAGTTAAAGAGACTCTTGCGGACAGCAATCAACTGCAAATAGATGGACTCTAAATCGGCGGGGATTTTTTGGAAGGTATCTTCAAGCTCTTTGTATACACGTAAACATTTTGCCAATTTATTACGTAAAAGAAGAGTTTCTTCTCTCCGATGATTAAGCGTGCCGTCCTCAATTTCATCATCTTGAGTATTTTCATCCAGTTTAGCTATAATTTGCAGGATTTCTTCAAGGCGAGCTTTAATTGGATTCAAATCTTCTGCAGAATACACTTTACACTCTTTCAAATGGGTTAAGAGCTTATATACTGTGGATAACGAAGAATAAGTTGCAGGAGCAAACTTAGTGAGGCCACAAGTCATAAAAGAAAGTGAAAGAAGTTGCCAAACATCATCCACCAATAAATCCACACCATTGGGTAAGTTTAAAGTCATACCTTTAAGTTCCTCATCCTTCCGTACGATACTGAGCTCATGGAGATCGCGCAAAAAACGGTCATAGATGGAGTATACCTGTTTAGAGCTTATGTAAGCATCTCTGTTATTCTTGAGTTCCAGAAGTGTCTGGTATGTTGATAGGAACGACTCATGGAGGCTTTTCTCGAAGGACGGAACGGTCTTCATTGTAGTGGCAAGGAAGAGAGGGAACGGAGAGTTTAAAGCGCGACCCGCGGAGACACCATACCTTTGGACTGTGTGCAGGTAATCCATGTTTATATGTAGGAATTGCGTGATTATATGTAGGAAGATGCTTATAGTCTCACTTTCTCTCACTTTCTCTCTCTCTCACTCTCTTTAAAATGGCAAGTCCAGTAATAAGGACTAACCAGAAAAATCATTTGAGCCTGCATCTAATTATACCATTATGATTTTATCACTATAATTATTATATAGGAATTTTACCGTGGTGCACGGGTCTAAGTGTTGGAGCTAATCAAAAAAAAAATGGGTCATGGGTCCACCCACTCAACCGTACTACACTACTATAACTACATTACTATAACTAGTATTACTATAACTACATTACTATAACTACATTACCATAACACTACTATTGACTATAACACTACTACTGACTATAATTTACATTACTACAGGTTACAATACCATATATTACTACACTAAAACTGACCACTACTGACTATAGCTTAGTATCTATAGCTTACTATCCTATAGCTAACTACATTACTTTAACCTACACTACTACTGACTATAACTTATACTACCATAACTTACAATCGCAACTAAGCAAACGTGCTAATGGATGGAGTACCTACATCTTCTCTACCTTGGGTTTCTTTCGGATCACCGGACCCCGCTTCAACCTCTCCAACATCTTCTTTTCAAACAAACTATGACACGTAGGACACTTTTCCTCCGGAACCCTGATCATAATACAAAGACATACCGAATACACGTACCCTACATCCACCTCTTAACGCATGGGCTTTAATTCTTCGCAAACGTTTACATTCAAAAATCAAAGTCTTGTGTAACGTCTTGTATTAATTGCTCGTGGTGATTAAATTATGTGAATCTGCCACATCTGCGCTTGTGCGGTTCCCGAAGACTGGCCAACCGGCCCCATTTGGATGACATCACTGGCTGGGAAGACACTGGGCCGGGTAAAGTACCTTGGTAATCGTTCAACAAAACTGGGAGTTCCTTAGTCACCGGAAGCGACAACTACTATAACTTACAATACTATAATTTACACTACTATAATTTACACTACTATAATTTACACTATTATAATTTACACTACTATAACTGACAATACTATGACTTACAGTACTATAACAGAGAATACTATAACTGACAATACTACAGCTGACAGTACTATAATTTACACTACTATAACTGACAGTACTATAACTGACAATACTATAACTTACACTACTACAGCTGACAGTACTATAATTTACACTACTATAACTGACAGTACTATAACTTACAGTACTATAACTGACAATACTATAACTGACAATACTATAACTGACAGTACTGTTATGTCCATTGGCTGGGCCGAAACTGTTCTGAATGAAACCGGTGAATCCCATTTGCTCTGTATCGAGGCAGAATTCATCGCCATAGTCATCCTCCATCTTGTAACTCCGAGCAACATTGTCTCCTGGTGCATTGAACATTGGACCAGATGGCTCAAGCACACCGAAATCAAGCGTAGAACGCTCCATCTGATCGCCAATCGAAACCGGCATATTCGAAACAGTTGACGGACTGATTGCATGTGTAGGCGAGTCATCGACCTCATTTAGCGAAGCACTGAGTGCAGGTGTGTTAATAGAGTTTGGGGTACTCAAAGCAGGGGACACGGAGCTAGCAGTATGAGAGTCGCCACAAGGACCTTTCCTATCCTGTTTCTTTTGCATTTTCATCATGCGGTGCATTTGCTTCTTCAATCGGTTTTTTATTCTGGATTTTCCTTTGAATCCTTTGGGGAGATACCGACATTCGTGGCCTTCATTGTGAATTTCACTCCATATATCGGCGTTTTCAAACCAGTCTCCACACATGGAGCACTTTCCCTCGGAATTGGGACGATCTTTTTCTACCAATCATCACTTTATACTACTATATACGTCCCGAAGACACCATTCTATATATTATATAATTTACTACATCCTCCTATATACTACCATACTACCATATACTACTGTATGCTATAGTTGTCCTACCCTACACTACTTTCTACTGAAACAAAATCAACTACTATATACTAGTGTAGACTACTATGAGCTATATATATCTACAGTAGGTAATACTTTACCTCTTGAGGTAGCCAACAACCCAAAAAATAAAAAAAAAAGATAAAAAACAACAACACTTAGTACATAATAGTTTAACAAATATCTAACAAGTACCATATTACAGCTCACCAGAGACTATAATCTAGATGCAAACATCTTCCGTACTACCTTACCAATCTCTTAGTGTTTTGAATTAGAATATACTTCCATATATTCCCTCGTCAGGCCAAGTGTTTTCCAAGAGATCCCAAAAGATTATCATGCTACGAAAGTATGGCTCTCCAATGTAGTAACTGACAATACTACAACTGACAATACTATAACTTATTATCGCATGAATTGTCAGACCCAGACTAAGTAGGGATCGATCTATGGGGACAATATGAAGCCTCTCTGTCTGAGGCAATCACCACTATTACTCAGTCTTCTACTCAACCTTCTATTCAACCTTCTAGTCAACCTTCTACTCAGTCTTCTAGTCAACCTTCTACTCAGTCTTCTAGTCAGTCTTCTACTCAACCTTCTACTCAGTCTTCTACTCAGTCTTCTACTCAACCTTCTAGTCAACCTTCTAGTCAACCTTCTACTCAGTCTTCTACTCAACCTTCTAGTCAACCTTCTACTCAACCTTCTAGTCAACCTTCTACTCAGTCTTCTAGTCAACCTTCTAGTCAGTCTTCTACTCAACCTTCTAGTCAACCTTCTACTCAACCTTCTACTCAGTCTTCATTGTATGGAGTACTAGGATGAACTACGGTGAGTATATCAATGAGCGATACGAACTTGTTCCGCAGCAATTTCTCCTCTTGAAAACACTGAGAAAGTAGCTCCGATTCCTCACTTAAGGAATCATCAAAGGAATAAAGTTAACTCACTACTTATCATTACACAAGAATCTAGCATAACTGAAAATACTACAACTAATTACATTACTGTAACTTACACTACTGTAACTGACACTAATATAACCTACACTACTATAACCTACATTACTATAACCTACACTTAGTAACGATTTAGTGTGTAGTAACAATATCAAATTTCTAGTAAGGATTTAGTGTCTAACATTCATATTAATAGATTATTGCTACTACTTTTATTGGGTTCCACAGTAGAGATTTGCATTATTATACAAAAGTTTTGAATTTCGGAGCAATTGAAGATTAAAATGATACTAAATTTATATGAATCAAATGGGATGGTGTGTAGGAACGTAGTGATTTAAGTGGGGAGGATTTATACTCTGTCTGGCCCTTAAATAGTACTCACTCAATCTTTAGTAGTAATTCAGTCTCAAGTACTCACTCTGTCTTAAGTACTCACTCTGTCACTAATATAACCTACACTACTATAACCTACACTACTGTAACTGAAACTACTGTAGCTTACACCACAACTTAGTACACTATCACTTGTTAAACTTCGGTTACGTCAGGTACTCTAGTTACTATGTTCATTCGCTGATGTTGAAGGATGTCTAACATGGAGGATATCTAACATGGAGGATATCTAACATGAAGAATGTCTAACATGAAAGATGTCTAACATGAAGAATGTCTAAGATGGAGGTCGTACCGGGATGCAGTAGGAAGACCTGTCACTGGGAAAGGGGGCAGAAATTGCAGTTAATATGTAGCTTGTGACTGCGTACGTCATGGAGTACACTGAGTGAAGCAGGGCACCGAAGAATCCGGCCACAGTGAAGAGTCATATAGTAATATAGTAGTAATGTAAAACCCGATAAAGAGCATGCGTTCGAGTGGTGAAATAAATGAACATAGTAACTAGAGTACCTGACGTAACTGGAGTGTAACATCATTCACTATAATCTAGACTACTATAATTTACCATCCAATATTTACTACACTACTATAACTACACTACTATAACTAGCATTACTATAACACTACTATTGACTATATCACTACTACTGACTATAACACTACTATTGACTATATCACTACTACTGACTATATCACTACTACTGACTATAACTAACACTACTATAACTCGCAATATCATAACTGACTACATTACTATAACTTACTACTCCTTAACTGACTACTATAACTGGAAATACCATAACTAACTCTACTTTACTATACTATAACTTACTATCCAGTAATTGACTATCAAATATTTACTCACTACTATAATTCACTACATTACTATAACTTACTACCGCATGACTGACTACTGACTACTGACTACAACTTACACTACTATAACTAAGTACATTACAATGATTTTTAAAAGTATTCAAAGCAACGCAACAAATGTTTAAACCACACTAAGCAAAATTCAACCACTTAATAGTTGGACAAATTCTTGTTTTTAATAGTTAATAAAATTTTCACATAACCTGTATATTTCAATTCCTTGAACCTTGACCTTTAATAACAATTTTTAGCAAGTCGTAAGTACGATACTTTGTCAATTATTGGTTTGCTTAAGTTTGCTAATCTAGTGTGAATCATATTACTATACTGGTTTGAAGAGTATTCAAAAAGACTATACTACTACTACTACTACTACTACTACTCACGACTACTACTAATACTACTACTACTACTACTACTACTACTACTAATACTAATACTAATACTAATACTACTGACTACTGACTACTACTTACTACTACTACTACTACTACTACTATATACTGACTACTACTAGTACTACTTACTACTCTACTACTTACTATTACTACTACTACTACTACTACTACTACTACTACTACTACTACTACTACTAGTACAGTGTGTTGAAAATGACAAGTTGGATAGTGTTTCGGGACCTTCTTCACGGATAAGGGGTACAAATTTGTTCCCGTTTTTTTTTTTTTTTTTTTGCAAAGAACGCCCATTTCAATGTGCCGTGTTTTTGCAAGCAACGCTCATGTCAATTTGGTGAGTGGTTGAGCCATCTCCAAAGTTTCAGATAATTTTTCTTGGCGCAAAAAGTAGATGTCTACTTCAAAGCAACGATCGTGGATCGGGGTCCGCATTTCGTGGAACATCTTGTGTACTTCACTGCTCTATTTCCTATACTATAACACTACTACTTCATTATACTATAACACTATCACTTGTTATCTTCTTTAATATATTTTTGCATATCTAAGAGTTTGTTCGTTGATGGTTCCTCAAGAGAGGAACTCTTCGGAGTAGCTTATATACCTTTGAGAGAAACTTGTTACCGAACACTCTCCACCAGAACAATTGGAAGCATTATTCTGGAATGCTCGAAAGAGTATCACCTTTGTAAATATATTTGGACTAAGAAGCTTTCATAATACCTTCATAGACAGGGCCTTGTTTATGGTGGATCTAACAATTGCTCTACTACTACACTATTGTGGTTGGTGCTACTATGGGCACCAATAAGAGAGATGGTCACGATGAGAATGATTCGGATTCCGATTCCGACGATGAGGGCTCTTCTGAAAGTAGATTCTTGGTCTTTTTTCAGGTTTTCAAGTACCTTTTCTGGTCCTCTAAAGTATACTCAGTGGTATTCCTTTGTTTCACTTTCTCTGAAGCTCTCACAAGGTCAGTTTCAAAGATAGCAGCTTAGTTTTTTCAGAAGAAACGTTTAAACCTTGATCCAGTATAACTCATTAAACTGATTGATCACCGTGTGTTTTTGTGAGAGTTTTTGTGACTGCTTGACACTTTTGGTGACTCTGTAGTGAAGGTAATGATCAGTTTCATGACTATATCTCATACCGTTTAAGAAACACTATAACTCAGTATCAGCCTTAGTATCCTCGGACTTCTGGGCCTTATGGGGTTCCAGACCTTCCAGATCCAGGAGATTTCTCTTTAACGAACTTTTTCCTGGTGACTCCACAGTCACTTCCCCAGATTCCCCAGATTCTGCAGTCTCCTTAGGTTCTCCAGATTCCTTAGTTTCTCCAGATGGTATTATGTTGGTACTATGTTGGTACTATGTTAGTACTACTGTTGGTATTATGTTGGTACTATGTTGGTACTATGTTGGTACTACTGTTGGTACTACTGTTGGTACTACTGTTGGTATCTGTATTAGTGGTTATACCTTACTACTCACTACTACTAGTGTTCTATTATTTATCATCTCTATTAGTGTTGGTATTGACACTTGCTGACCATTGAAACTATTACTACTACTCACTACTCACTACTCTATACTCACTACTCACTACTCTATACTCACTACTAATACTATTACTAATACTAATACTAATACTAATACTAATACTAATACTAATACTAATACTAATACTAATACTAATACTTACTACTTACTACTTACTACTTACTACTACTACACTACATACACTTTATACACTATGCTACTACTACTACTAGTATAAAGTATCAGTATATAGTGATAGTAATACTAGTATAAAGATGTATAAAGATGTATAGAGTAGTATGTAGTATGGAGTATGTTATGTTCTTTATAACGTATGTTGTCTTAAACTCTTATATTCGTTGATGGTTCCTCGAGAGAGGGACCGCAGTGGTTTATATAACTTTGAGAGAAACGTGTGCCCGAAAAACTCTCCACCAGAACAATGGGAAGCAATGTTCTGAAATGTTCGAAAGAGGGCCTTGATTTCACGATATTGTTACAACAATCAAATGCCGTGTCACGGCATTTGTACTAGACACGACTAGAATCAGACATCGTAGGCTCCATATTGTATCTATAGGTAGTGTACTACCTATAGTGGATCTAACAGAGTATGGAGTAGTATGTACAGTGATATTCGAAACGATTCAGACCTACGCGACAGAATGTTTCGGACCATACTAGCAAAATTAAATAAACCACTCTTTGTTTACTAATTACTGTTAAGAGTGCCCATATACACTCGCATAGACTGGAACGGCTATCTTGTTTCTCTTTAAGAGTGTTATCAATTCTGGTACGGTAGTGTTCATAGATTCAATGTATTCTTTGACTTGTGCGACTTATATAGAGTAGAATGTCTGCCTTAGTGGTCTTAGTCGATACTCCTCAACCATGAGCGAGTTCCCCTCTTTATATACTTTGGGAAGCCTTGAATTCCGTCTTCCTGTACCGGACTTGTTAATTCCTTGTCTGAAGTCAAACCCTATGACTCCTAACGCTAAGCCCCGGTTTATACTATCCGTCCGCACATACTGTATACATTCTTCGGAACCTTATGAGACTTGTCCCTTTGTCCCATTCCGCTGTCCTACAAGTATAACCCTTACCTGCACACGCGGGTTAGGACATCTCACATGTTCAACAATTACATAGCCCCTCCCAAGTTGTTGTATACAGGATAAGAATCAAACCAGTTCAGTTTTATTTCGTACTGCAAGACTCCCAAATGCAGTACATATATCAGGCAATCCTCCAGAGATTTAAGATTTAAGATTTAAGATTTCAGAATATTGGAATCCAATGAAAGTTGGTGTGAAGCATTACGCTATTTGCTTTGAACGGACACATGCTAAGGGGTACGAAACTTTGTGAATTAGTGGTTTGTTTAATTCTGCTAAGTGTAGTCCGAATCGTTTTGTCTTCTTAGTCTGAATCGTTTCGAATAACACTGTAGTATAAAGATGTATAAAGATGTATGTAGTATAAAGATGCATAAAGATGTATGGAGTAGTACTAATATAGAGTAATAGTAGTATGGAGTATGGAGTATGGAGTATGGAGTAGTATAAAGTAGTATGTAGTATAAAGATGTATAAAGATGTATGGAGTAATACTAATATAGAGTAATAGTAGTATGGAGTATGGAGTAGTATAGAGTGATAGTAATACTAGTATAAAGATGTACTCAAAGTGCATATATTCAAGAACTCAATTGCTGATCAGCACGCATCATATCGCGTCATATGAAGAATTGGAATCGACTGCCTATACAATAAATGATTAAACCAGTCACACAATGAGGCAAACCTATGCTGTTAATGATTTCGTTTAGAAGATTTGTAGATGGAAATACTTTGGTTCCAGTTACGGTTTTGGTATATTCGGTACGTAGAGGGGGAAGCCAAAATGTACATCATATCGAAAAAAAACACCAGTATATAAATTCCATTCCAATTACCAATATTCCCTCAAAATACCAATTCATTCCATCCGCTCTCTGGCATAAACACAACCTTCAGTATACAGTTTATGGTGATAAAAAGCTTGCCTCCACCTATCAATGCTCAGTCTTAATTGAGCTGTGTTAGCGGAAGATTTTTAATTCAAACGGAAGAAACTTTTAGATTATTATGGAGTAGTATAGAGTATTATAGAGTATGAAGATGTATAAAGAAGTATGGAGTATATAGTATGGAGTAGTATAAAGATGTATAAAGATGTATAGAGTAGTATAAAGATTTATAGAGTAGTATGGAGTATGGAATAGTATAAGATGTAGTATGGAGTATGGAGAATGGAGTATGGAGAATGGAGTATGGAGAATGGAGTATGGAGAATGGTGTAGTATAAAAAAGTATGTAGTATGGAGTAGCATCTATAGTGCTTTTCAAAAGTATTCAAATTAGGTGGCTAAATGTTTGGAGCCAGAAGTACCAAAATTCAACAAAGCAATAACTCAAAAAAAGGTTTGTTCTCGTTCGCATAGTGTTACAAACCAAATGGCGTAATGTTACACACCAACTTTCAATAGAGTGTTTAATATTCTGAGCTAAAAAAACCTGGAGACTGGTTTGAATGATTATGAAAAACACTGTAGTAGTATGTAGTATGGAGTATGGAGTAGTATGGAGTAGTATGGAGTAGTATGGAGTAGTATGGAGTAGTATGGAGTAGTATGGAGTAGTATGGAGTAGTATGGAGTATGGAGTATGGAGTATGTAGTATGGAGTGTGGAGTATGGAGTTGTATGGAGTATGTGAGTCTATGACTTGAAGCCTGAGCTATGAATATGACCATCTGTTCTACTTTCTTTTACTTGAGGTGTTTCACTGTGACTGGAGTATAAGAATGGTCATGGAGAGTATTGGTCATGGAGAGTAGAATGTATACGTAGAATGCATATAACTGAATCAGGGTAGAGATTATAGATGATCTAGAGTTGACTACATACTACAAATTATGGCTGTGGCTGGATAAGTCCACACCACTACTAGAAATTATGGCTGTGGCTGGATGATTACTACGGTATTACCTTTGTTTGATATGTGAGACGTGTTCATGAAAGTGCATAGATGTACCATATTCGCCAGTACGTATACACGAAGATAACGAAGATCATTAGTTATGACGTATACTGGGGAATGTAAGGAGTGCAAGGGCTTTGGGGTAAAGGTTTGACATTTGACATTTGACATTTGACATTTGACATTGACATTTGACATTTGACGTTTGTATGATGCAATAGGTTTTGGTTATGGGTTGGCCACACCTAGAATCTTACGAGAATAGTCTGCCTCGTCCGCCAAAGAGCCCTCCGAAAGCCGGCGCCGTCCCATCATGGCCGGGTTAAGCCGTGGGTCCGAAAGCTCGTCTCCAGCGCTCGCGCTGGCTCGTTTCTCTGCAAACTCATCTGACGGGTGTACGAAAGGATTAGACATGGGCATGTCGAACACCGAGTTGAACTTCTGCGACTTGCTGGAGACTCCGCGGTTGAGCGTTCCTCCTGAGGCGCCCTTCTTGTAGAATTCCTCCTCGTCGTCTTCGTCTTTGCTGTTATGACGACGAATCAAGAAGAAGGCTGCAAACCCCACTATTAGGGCTCCGGCCACTCCGCCAACGACTCCTCCCACAATGGGGCCAATGCTGCTCAGTTTCTGTTGATCTTGTGGACGCAGACTGGAAGACGAAGTGGCCGTGGAGTCCGACCCCGACGTTTGCGTCACCGTACGGTACTTGACAGACTCCATGGAGCTGTCGTCCGTGCCGGATGCGGTGGACACTGAAGTGATGGAACGAGATGCGTCATCCGAAATGGAGGGCGACGAATTCAGCGATGGTTTGGATGAGGCCTGAGTGGCACGAGAGGCGGCAGCTGAATCGGTGGAATCCAGCGACGAGGCGGCGCTGGAGCCGGAGTTGGCGCCGGAGTTAGAGCCGGAACTCGAATCCTGGCCCTGGCCCGTGAACACCGTAAACACATTACTACCACCACAGTTGACGTCTCCGTAACCATTACAGGGAACGTTACACTGAGAATCCGCCACTTGGTTCAGTGAAGGCATGGAGGCGAGACAGAAACAGTAAGCACCATTTCGCATGGCCACGTAGGGATAATTGGGGCCACATGCTGCGCTACAACTGCTCTGGGAACCATAGGTTTGGAAACCTTTGGCGTTGTTTGTGTCGACAGATGAAAAGCAGCCGAGCGAGTCAGCAGCCAATGAGCTGGCAAGGAAGAGAAAGGGTATAATGGGCAACATTATTATGCAAACAAATCAAACTGGACGTCAATAGGTACCTAAAAAAATAAGTACCAGGCAAGAAAATAAGCAAAAGGACTGATCAATAGACTGAAAAGTGGCGTGAGTGAAAGTAGATCAGGTTAACCCAACGACTAACAGGAAACAGAACTAGATGACTGGCAACACAATTTGATAACTGGCAAAACAACTAGATAACTGGCAACACAAATGGCAAAGTAACTTGTACTGGAATAACAAAAACACGTTAGATATTAGAATATTGGTGTTTATATGGAAAGGCTGAGTTTGTGTGTTGATGTTTTGGATGTTTTTTGGTGTTTTGGTATTTTGGTGTTTTGGTATTTTGGTATTTTGGTGTTGGTGCTTTGGTGCTATGAAGTGGTGTTGGTGTGTTGGTGTGGTGTTGGTGTGTTGGTCTTGGTACTGGTACTGACACTGGCACTGGTAGTGGTGTATCGAAGTAGAATGTGGAAAAGAAAATAGGCTAATGGATTTGCCTCTGAAATTAGTCGTAGCGAAAGTAACAAGAAATGAAACGAGGATACGCCGCCTCTAAAAGAAACACTGGGAATGAATGGGACAATAAAGAATGGGGGGGGTGTTGGAGATATATTTAGAGGAGGCGGTAAAAGTGGGCCCCGGGAGGAAATGTAGCAGACAAAAGAAAAAAAGAATAATGAAAGCCAAGAGCCTCAAAAAATAAAAAAATGAAAAAAAAAAAAAATACTAATAATGGGCGAAAAAAAAAAAAAAAAAAAAAAAAAGAAAAATGGGGGAAAAAAAAAAAAAAAAAAAGAAACGAGTTCTCAGGCACCTGCGAGCGACGCTGCAGAAATGGCGATCCGGCAAACAATACGCGCGTTTGGCCCTGTATCCGGATTCGTATTCATACTGTTGTGCTGCTGTACTCTGTACACTGTAGTTCTGTACTCTGTACACTGTAGTTCTGTACACTGTGCTGCTGTGGGTCATGGACAGAAGGTCATGGACAGGATAAGGTATTAGGGAGACAATTCATATATACACTACGAGGGTCATCATACGAAGACTAATAACTGTCTTCTATCTACTATTACTTAGTATTTGTCTAATTCTACTAATACTTAGTATTTGTCTACTGTCTCTGTCTTCTGTCTACTGTCTTTTGTCTACTGTCTTCTGTCTACTGTCTACCATTACTTAGTATCTGTCTACTGTCTCTGTCTACTATCTCTGTCTACTGTCTTTGTCTACTGTCTACTGTCTCTGTCTTTGTCTACTGTCTTTGTCCACTATCTTTGTCTACTGTCTTTGTCTACTGTCTTTGTCTACTATCTTTGTCTACTGTCTTTGTCTACTATCTTTGTCTACTGTCTTTGTCTACTGCTCCTTCAATATAGCTCACTATGTTCATATGTGTGTATGGATCTACTATGGATCTACTAAATGATGACCATATGACTATGGACACTATGTATGATATTATGTATGGGTTTACCAGTGCGTTACTGGAATGGATCTAATGGTATCATACTATCTAACTATAATGTCAGAGAAATGTAGAGGTGTATAGATGTGTGTATGAATGTATGAATGTATGTCTGTATGTCCGTATGTATAGATGGTTGTATGTATAGATGGTTGTATGTATAGATACGGTGTTTAGAGCATGGTAAGGGGAATCGAGGGATGGACCCGGCAGCATCTGCATAGGGCGCGCGACTTTCGAAGGTACGTTGCATACACGCGGCGCGCCCTGTCTCAACTGGCTCTGGGACGAACGGGCCCGCATCCTCCAATTGCCTGTTTCAGAATGTTCGGTTCGGCTAATAATTAATAAGGGGAACTTTCAAGTCTAGCCCGGACTGCACGTAATAACATAAGGAGGAGGTGAAAGGAGATGGAGGAGATTGATGAGGAAGAGGAACAAGAAGAGGAAGAAGAGGAAGAGGAACAAGAAGAGGTGGAACAGAAACTGCATTCAAGCCTTTTGACCCCTAAGTCCTGCGCCACCTCTTGCCCCACGTCTATTTATAACTTCTGACACGTGCGCCAACAACGCCTATTGTCTAGACCTAAAACAGTGTAAATCGCGCTTGATTCGCGCCTGGTGCAGCCTGGGTCTAGATCTTATAACTACATATCGACGCGACCGCGCTCACATCCGTACATCTCAAACCGCACGCAACAACCTCAGTACACCACCCTTTCCATACACCATCCTCTCCATACATTACTTCCTCCATACATTACTTCCTCCATACACTACTTTCACCATACACTACTTTCACCATACACTACTTACACCATACACTACTTACACCATACACTACTTACACCATACACTACTTACACCATACACTACTCCTTCCATACACTACTTCCTTCATATACCACTCACTTCCTCAGTACACCAATCACTCGCCCAGAAAAATAAAAACATCCATACATCCCTACCTGTACTGTATTCTATAGTTTGTATTCTGTATTATGTATTATGTATTCTGTATCTAATTAAATTCTAGAAATTGTATCTGCACTCCGCATCCGTACACCAAACACCGCCACCACTCAAACACCAAAATAAACCTGTACACACCACCTAAACTTAATCAACTTCTGCATCAACATCAATCAACATCTATCAACATTGATAGATGTCAACATTGATAGATGTCAACATTGATAGATGTCAACATTGATAGATGTCAACATTGATAGATGTGTATATACGTCTATCGATGATTAATGTCCAAGGAAGGGAATGCCTGCATGTTGGGCCATTAGCCACATCACGGCCCCTACTGCCAAGCACATCTTCACGTGATATGTCCTCGGATAACAAAGGGGCTTGGTTTTCTCACTTTGGGTGACCGGATTAGGTAATCCTTTAGACGCTTCACGTCTTTCCCTTTTCGGAATAACCATGCACATCTAAGAAATATTGTGCTCCGGATAAGAAGTGTAGTATGAATCGACGCGCGGGTCCATGCAGGCACAACACTAGCATAACCTGAAACAGCCTCACACTACAATTCATAAACCTGAAACAAGCATCTCAAGATCTGAAACATCAACGTAATGCAATTCATCAACGTAAAATAAACGTGCATATTTCTGAAACACCAACGAAAAAGCTCTGAAACACTTGAACCACTCTTGAAACACTTTTGAAACACTCTTGAAACACTTTTGAATCACTCTTGAAACACTTTAGAAATACTCTTCAAACTTTTGAAATTCTTGAAAATCTCTTGACCCATCCCAAGGCTCATAATCACCTCCTTCAAGAGGCTCATAACTCATGAATAACTTACATAGCCCGGTACCAAACACCATAGCCCTCTGCATAGTTTCTAGAATAATTGTCGCGTGACTATGAATTCAGTATATATCGATATTAATGCAATGCCACTAATATCTCTATACTACTGCCAAGAATATTAGATTTCTACTGTCGGTCTAGTCTATTGTCCATTTCTGTCGAGTTTGTCTAATTGTTTAATGGTCTAATTGTTGTCTAGTCTAGTGTCTAGTATTTACCTCTGCCTTCCGTTCTATTTGTCTAATTGTCTCATTGTTGTCTATTCTAGTGTCTAGTATTTACCTCCGCCTACTGTTCTATTTGTCTATTTCTCTAATTGTCTAATTGTGGTCTAGGCTACTGTCTATCTCTGTCGTGTTTATCTAATTGTCTAGTGTCTAGTGTCTAGTGTCTAGTGTCTAGTGTCTAGTCTATTGTTTAGTTTGTCAAATCTCAGTCCAATAGTAACTGAATGCTGACATAATTTTGAAGTGTCTGATAATTATCTGAATACTATCTTTCTGTCTTTCTGTCTTTTTGTCTTTTTGTCTTTGTCTTTCTGTAATGCCTTTTTGTCTATAGTCTAGTTACTACATACCGTCTGACTATCTGGAATTGTCAGTCACTTATTACCCAAATACTGTTTTACTTTAAAGTGTCTGATCAATTTATTGTTGTGTCCAATATTTTGTCCAATATTTTGTCCAATTTCTGTCCAATTTCTGTCCAATGTTTGTCCAATGTTTGTCCAATGTTTGTCCAATCCCTTTCACTCATTACATGATAACCATTAAAACTCTCTTGTGCCTCTTCTGTTCATAATTAAATTCACGCCTTACAACACCCAAATCCAAAATGTCTCCTTTATACCTCCTTCCCTTTGGTTCTCCAGTATATCCACTCTGACTTAAGTCAACACTACTCTATAATCTATAATACTCTATCATAAATAATACTCTATCATAAATAAATAATACTCTATCGTAAATAATACTCTATCGTAAATAATACTCTATCTGTTGTGTTCTTAAATAGCTTTATGCCTTACTTCTTATATTCGTTGATGATTCCTCAAAGAGAAATCCGAGTGGCTTAAATACCTTTGAGAGAAACGTGGGTTTGAAAACCTCTCCACCAGAACAATGGTAGTCTTCAATGTATAAAATGCTCTAATGGTCAAACGCCGTATCACCAAATAACAATTGGACTGAAAGGCTTCATAGTACTTTCATAGGCAGGGCCCTACCTATGGTGGATCTAACAAGTAGAGTAGTATAGTGGTTTCTAGTAGAGTAGTATAGTAGTCTCTAGTCTCTAGTCTCTAGTCTCTAGTCTCTAGTCTCTAGTCTCTAGTCTCTAGTATAGTAGTATAGTAGTACAGTAGTCTCTAGTAGAGTAGTCTCTAGTAGAGTAGTCTCTAGTAGAGTAGTAGGGATATGTATGTTGTAAGAACCCAATAGTCTGATTTCTTAGATATAGAGATGACCATCTGAACTGTAATTGTGACAAAAAACCATGCCCAATAAGAATGATAGCAAAAATAGCCTTGAATGGTGGTGGCTAAGGAAAATTCGTGCAAAAACCTATAGAAAAAGAAGTATATGTACGTGGAAAGAGATGTCATAGCAGTACGATTTGAGGAAATGGACCCAGATATAACTTGTGGCATAATAAATACAAAATAAAGCCTCCAGAAGTTTTCATCTAGATGGTGATAGGTACGATAAAATGGTGATAGGTACGATAAAATGGTGATAGGTACAATAAAATGAAGATAGGTACGATAAAATGGTGGTCGAAACAGTAAACAAAGATGTATACGCAACCCAAAATGGTATACCATATTAAGCGGATCAAAGTACAGGTTATACTTTTTATGCAAAAGATTTAAGGGATTGGAAATAATATACAGCGACACAGATAGCGTCCAATGGTATCACAATCCCGAAGATTAAGAATAGTATCAATAAGATGACCACTACTATGGGAACTACAATTGATATTGTAGAAAAGGTGACTTCACCCTTCTTCCTTCTTCCTTCTTCCTTCTTCCTTCTTCCTTCTTCCTTCTTGAAGTCACTCTTGACTAAAGACCTTATCTCACTTCCTAGATACTTAACAATAAAGTCAAATGCAGATCTGTAAAAGGTTATAAGACAATCCTTAATAGATTGTTTACAATTTAAGGATAGCTGTAACATAGAGTTAGGTTCTCTCGATGATACTATAGAAGGTAGCTTAGATAATAAAATATCAGAAATGATAGTGTGTGAACCAAAAATGTATAGGTTAGATATGTTGAGAGTGTCCATATACACTCGCATAGACTGGAACGGCTATCTTGTTTCCTCTTTAAGAGTGTTATCAATTCTGGTACGGTAGTGTTCATAGATTCACTGTATTCTTTAACTTGTGGGACTTATATAGAGTAGAATGTCTGTCTTAGTGGTCTTAGTCGATACTCCTCAACCATGAGCGAGTTCCCCTCTTTATATATTTTGGGAAACCTTGAATTCCGTCTTCCTGTACTGGACTCTGTACTGGACTCTGTACTGGACCCTGTACCGGACTTGTTTTGTTAATTCCTTGTCTGAAGTCAAACCTTATGACTCCTAGCGCCAAGCCCCGGTTTATACTATCCGTCCGCACATATACATTCTTCGGAACCTTATGAGACTTGTCCCTTTGTCCCATTCCGCTGTCCTTCAGGTAACCCTTACCTGCACACGCGGGTTAGGACATCTCACATGTTCAACAAATCTATATTCAGGTACCTCTATATACACTAGCATCAGTGATAACACTAATACATACACTAACTATGTCTTCCCAGATAATATTCTGATTGATTTAATTAATTAGTTCACACTAGGATTGTAGCCAGAGATTGGTTTGGCGCTAACCAGTTTAGATCCTTTGGAAGGTCTCAATACTTTAGATGGTTTTGAGTACATGTTCTTGAACCTTTGGAGTTAAAAGTTGGAGTGATTGTTCCAAACCATGGGTTTGCATGGGGTATTTCTGAAGGTACTTTAGTAGCCAAGGACTTTTTTGAGCCTTTCAATTTGCTAAAACTGGGTACTTCCTGGTCTACCATTGATTTTTGTGCTGAAACTTTGAGAATTAACAGTCCTAGATTTGCCAGTCTTGGAATTGCCAGTCTTGGAATTGCCAGTCTTGGAATTGTCAGTCTTGGAATTGTCAGTCCTAGATTTGTCAGTCTTGGAAGGAGAAGCCACGGAAGTAGCTCCAATATTCATTTCAACAGTAGAAGTGACTTTTGACTCTAGAACCAGCTCCAACCTCTTAGAACTTATATAGTCCAGGAACTGTGCTAGACTTTCAGTCTTTCACTGAAGTTAAAATCTTCTTCAATATACTTTCTAAGAGCGAGCCTTCCATTCCATTTCTGGAATGATCAGTCATTGCTCATTCTCAACAGATGTTTTGGTCAATAAGAATAGCTTACAATAAGAATAGCTTACAATAAGAATAGCTTACAATAATAAGAAGCTTTAGAACTTTGTAGTTCCAAAGTCCATGATTTCTACTGTTCAGTATTAAGAGATCCGTGCACTTAGTACTGATCTACTCTCCTTCACATCTATCGATTAGATACATCTATACGCCTGGCCACAGTCTATAAGGGTCTACTCGTCCACGGAAAGCGTAGCCACCTTCTTTTCAAGCGTAGCTTCCTCCTCGTCGTCGTTGTCCTCGTCGTCTAGCGCCAACACGTCGTACACTGACTTCTGTGCACGGAACTGCTCCTTACCCTCTGGCTTACTAGCCTTAGCTGCACGAGGTGCTTTGGGCGGTAATGCTTGTCCACGTTTCCAATCAAATTCCTTTTCTTCTTTAACTTCTCTGCGGTCTTCTCTGCCTTCTCTGCCTTCTCTACCGTCTCTGCCTTCTCTGCGTTCACGTCTTAATCCAGATCCACGAGCACTGGACCAATCCAAATCATCCTTCTTAGGTTCCCGAGGTTCCCTCTCTCTGAACTCCCGAACTGGCCTTTCTCGAGTACTTAAAGGTGCATTGCTGCGGGCAGAATTCCAATCCAACTCCACTTCTTCCCGTTTAGGTCTTTCGCGTCTTTCTCCAAACCGATCTCCTCTTTCAGCGAAACGATCATTTCTCTCTCCCTTTGGTTGTTCAAAAGTGTTTCTTGCTGAACCCCAATCAAACTCGGCTTCTTCTCTGCGAGGTCTTCGTTCCCGTTCTCCTCTGTCTCCTCTGTCACCAAATCTGTCTCCTCTGTCACCAAATCTGTCTCCTCTGTCACCTCTATCTCCTCTAAGAGGTCCTCCAGAACGAGCTGCACCCCAATCCAACTCCACATCATTTTCAAACCGGTCTTTACCTCCCATTGGTCCAGTTCTCAGCGACCGCCAATCATTATCGAAAACATCCGCTTTTTGAGGTGCAGCCACATTCACAAAGATCTTACGCCCGGTGAATTCTGACATGGTCAATTGCAATGCTTCCTCCAATGCTTCTCTCTTGGCAAATGTCACAAAGGCAAACCCTTTGGGGCGTCCTGTCATTTGGTCCATGGGCAACTTGACTTCTTCCACAATGTCATGTGCCTGTAACCGGTCTTCGAAAAACCGGGTCAAACTAGACTCATTGGCATCGTAGGGTAAGTTTCCCACCCGTGCCTTGTATGGAGGAGCATCAGGAACAGGGTACTCAACACGGTCTCTTCTGGCTTCACTACCGGCTCCTCCAAATCCTCCTTCTCCCCTTGAATATGCTGTGGAGATGGGAGCAGCTGTGCTAGATGGCACACCAACTGATGAAAAGTCCACATCACCATCTGCCCATGACCCAAGGCTATCGTCGGCCAAAAAGGCCCCGAGATCCATTTTCTTTCCTGCTTTTTTTGGTGCTGTCGTTAGTATATAATTATGTGTGTGTGTGTGTGTCTGTGGTGTGTGTGTCAGAGTAGAAAATGACCACAAAAGACTTCACTAATCCTTAGCCACATTTCATTTGTTTCAATGCAATTGGAATTGGAATTGGAATTCATATCAGTGTCATGGAGTAGACTGAGTAGACTGAGTAGACTGACTAAGTAGACCAAGCTGAATAGACTGACTGAGTAGACCAAGCTGAATAGACCAAGCTGAATAGACCAGATTGAATAGACTGACTGAATAGACCAGATTGAATAGACTGACTGAATAGACCAGATTGAATAGACTGACTGAGTAGACTAGACTGAATAGACTAGACTGACTGAAGGAATTGAGTAGACTGCATAGACTAGACTGACTGAAGGAATTGAGTAGACTGCATAGACTGCATATCATAGGTTAAAGTAGATAGAGACTTGAAATATTGTTTGGAATGTTTCGTGACTGGTGAATTGGATTTTTGAAATTGAGACTGGACTTGGGATTGGACTTGGAGTTCTGGACTTGGAGTTCTGGAATTGGAGTTCTGGAATTGGGACTCGGTATGAGTTCAAACTAGTCCCAAAAATGGTTATGGAACTGGATTCAAACTAGTCCCAAATGGTTATGGAACTAGGAGTCAAGATATCAATCAAGATAGAACTAGAACTGGAACTCAGACTAGCAATAGAACCACGTATTGGACTAGATCTAAAACAGGAGCAGGAACTGGACTGGACTGGACTGGACTGGACTGGACTGGAAGAATCTAGAAGAAGATTCAAATCTCCACGGAACTTAAACTGGGCTTGTAGCTAGAACAACAGCTGGAGTGTATAGAGCCAGAACTAGAACTAGAACAAGGACTAGAACAAGGACTAGAACTAGAACAAGGACTGGAATCAAACCCAGATACAGCATTAGGGTTAGAACTTGAACATAATCTGCAACTGGAACTAGAATTAGCCCAAACTGACACTAGAACTAGAGTCAGATCTAGAACCAGAACTAGATCTAAAACTAGACTAATCTGGAAGTATACCTGGAACCCATCTAGCTGGAACTAGAACTGAACTAGAACTGAAGTAGAACTAGAGCCAGGGCTTGAACTAGAACTGAGGCTGGAAATAAACACTAGACCAAGAAGTAATCTGTAATTACAGCTAAGTCTAGAGCTGGAAACTGGAACCACTCTGAACCACATTCTATTGTTGAACCAAGGAAACATATAAGGAAGTTTTGAGAGTCTGGGACCTTGGAAATTGGGAAATTGGGAAATGGGGAAATTGAAACTCTGGAAATTGGGAACTCTGGAAATTGGAACTCCTTTAACACTAATAACAGTCTATACTTGAAACACCCGTCTCTTCTCTTCACTTTTCTTCACTTCACTTCTCTTCTCTTCTCTTCTCTTCACTTCACTCTGTAAGTCTGTCTATTCAAATGAACCCCCCTGAAACCTGGAACCTCAAGTCTCTGAAACCTGAGATCTCAAGTCTATGATCACCCCTAAATGTGGCCTAAAATCTGGTCTGATGCTCGAACTTATTCTTTCTATCCCCCTTGAATTTGAACCTGAACTTGAACCTGAACTTGAACCTGAACTTGAACCTGAACTTGAACCTGAACCTGAACTTGAACTTAAGCTTAAACTTGCTTCACCCTGAGTTCTAGAACTTTCGCCACCCTAAACAAGAGACTTTACTCACCTTTGAGACTCCTTTGAGACTTGGAGACTTGACGATTTAAAGGCTAGTTTGGTCTATATCAAGGGCGAAAGGGCGAAAGGCCAAAGTCAAGGGAAGTCAAGGGAAGTCAAGGGAAGTCAAAGGCAAGGGCAAGACAAAGCCAAAGCCAAAGCCAAAGCCAAAGCCAAAGCCAAAGCCAAGGACCAAAGGGGAAAGGCCAAAGGGGGGAAGGAGGAGGGGGATCTTTGTGGTTAACGATTAGGAGCCCTTTCACGGACATTAACTAACATATAGATGAAAGAGAAAAACAACAACAACAACAAGAAACAACAACAACAAGAAACAATCAATCAATCAATCAATCAATCAAAAGAAAGAAAGAATGAATGAATGAATGAATGAAAGGATGAAAGAATGAAAAACAGAAACTAGTCATAAAATGGTCGGATTGAAATGGCGATTTCACAGATCGATTCAGAATTTCATGCTCTACCCATTAATCACACATTCATACGAAACAATAGTTATACATACGCATATTGGAATAAATCAAGTAGTTTCTAATTCGAGTAGTTGAGAAAAAAAAAAAAATTTTTTGTCTTCGCACCGCGTCCTTTACGCTCATGGTTATATAAGATACACTCACTAACCCCGATGCCAGGACAGACCATGAATCTGCAGAACAAAAAGAAGCCAAAACAAAAAAAAATAATCAGGGCAATTGAACAGAAAAAAAAATGATCAGAACAAAAGGCCAAAACAAAAAAAAATGATCATGACATTTGAGCAGAAAAAAACCATCACGACATTTGAACAGTGAACAGTTGAACAGAAAAGAACTCATCAGAACATTTGAACAGTTGAACAGAAAAGAACTCATCAGAACATTTGAACATTTGAACATTTGAATTTTGACTTGGTTTTATTGAACTTGATTCAACTGTCCAAATCGGGAAATACCCTGCTCATGTTCATGCTCATGCTCATGCTCATATCCACTCATAGATAATTGGGGAGGACTGTGCTTAATATGTAGGTCTCCAGTCCTTCCTCCAGTCCTTCCTCCAATATTCCCCGAAAAACTCTTTTCTTTTTTTTTGTCTTTTTTCTCTTTCTTGTAATGCCCAATAGTCAAACCAAAGGAAACGAAACGAAAGGAAAGGAAAGGAAGGAAACCAAAGGAAAGGAGGTAAGGAAATGGAATTCACACTTAATTATGATTATGGGTCCGGCACATAAGCACACACACACACACACTTATATTTCGTCAATCACTAGAGCCCCACCCACAAAAAACCTTAACCACTCAATATTCAGGAAATCCCCTTATATTTCGCAGGTTCATAAAAAGGGAATCAAATAGAATCTATGGTTGTTTGGATTGGATATTTATACCATTTGATGGAGTCGGTCACGTGACTCTCGGCTTTCCTGAGTGTTAGAAGCAAAAGCACCAGAAACACGTCCATTAGATATGAATTGAAGTTCCACATCATTCGATGAAAAATTATCCATTCCCCCTCCATTTGGTACTTCAATTCCATTTGATGATTCATTCCCATTTTGCCCACTATTCGTATTCCCATTTGGTGATTCATTCCCATTTGATGCTTCATCATTCTGAGTGTTGTTCCCATTTTGATCTTCATTTCGTTCTCTTCGTGACTCTTGTTGAAACGTTTTAAGCACAGCCCAATAGTAAAGGTCATCACGTGAGATCCCCATGATTCGCCAGAAAATCCGTTTGAAAACTGTACCATACTTGCGACGTGCAATGTCACGAGCCCTAGTCTCAAGGTTCATATCGGGATGTTCATCTAAAATCACCCGAACTCGCTCGGAGATAGGCACCAATTCGTTGAAGAGCGCCTGGATATTGCTATCGCCTCGGATATATTCGAAGTTGAGATCATCGATAGAATCATGATCCAGTGCTTCATCTGTTCCTCTTTCTCTTCCTCCTTCATTTTCATTTGCTCTTTCTCCATTTCCTCTTTCTCCATTACCTCTTTCTCCATTTCCTCTTTCTCCATTACCTCTTTCTCCATTTCCTCTTTCTCCATTTTCCCTTTCTTCTCCCACTGAAGTTCTACCTCCTTCTTCCTGAACAGCGTCTCCATTTTCTGTTTGAGTTCCTGCCTGCACTCTGTTCTCTTCGTCAGATTGATCTCGTTCCTGGATTATGGGTACAGCACCAGGCTGTCCCGCCTCGTTGGAGTAATAGTCCCGCTTGCATATAGGACAACATGCCCGTCTTCGTATAAGCCAAGGGTCCACACAGTCTGAATGGTACACGTGACCACAGATAAGCCCACGTACTGTATCTTCGGGTTCAAAGACCTCGAGACAAATGGAACATAAACCAGAATCGAAATGAAGCTCTCTTCGGGTCTCCTTTTCTCCGCTAATGTGCAGGTGCAGATTCAGACTCAGACTCAGAACATTTGTAGTGACTGGGTTTAAATTTTCTGTCAGTTGGTGATTCAGATTGGTACTTTCATGCAGTACATTCGTACTGATTTGATTGGTGGTTTGATTGGAAAGTGAAACCTGCAGGTCATTCTTCTCAAGTTCTCGTTCAACATCAATCTCATCCTTCTCCACATCCATTTCTTCTTTCTTAGAATAAACTGATTCATTGTCTGATTGAAGCCATACTGCATACAGGCACGGTGGGAATAACTTCTCCACCTCCTCTGCAGTTAATTTCTTCATTTTGGAGAACCGGCCTCTTCTTCTATTGCGTCTTCGACGATTCCGTCTTCTGCGCCGAGCATTCAGCGTATAAATGCGCCGCTCCAAGAAATCGTCCCGAAGGAAATGATGTGTTCGGAGATAATCCAAGTGTTCATAGATTTCCCGATCCAGGTATGCCACCATAGTCATCCGAGATGCAGCACGTGGAGCAAATAACATCCCTCGGTTAGAAAGTGAGTAGATATGGAGCCCGTATCGTGAACGAACAAAGTAACGGATGGTGAAGAAGATGAAGAGGGCAGCTATAGCCACACCCACAGCCATTGCCAAGAAGAAAAGCACGGCTGATGGCGTATTACCCACAAACGTGGAGTTGTGAGGAATGGATGTCGCCGTTGCTGATGCTGAACTTGACATTTCTAAATAGGCTCAATGATCCGCTGACTTATTCAATGAGGTCTATTCAAAGTCAATAGAAACGATGTTCTAGATTTGAAGTCAATAGAAATATAGTGTGTCTTTAGACTCTGACTTTGGTAGGAAAATGGTCTGGTCTGAACAGATGTTCTGATTCTGGCTTTGGTAGACTCTGGGAATGTAGACTCTGACTTTGGTAGGAATATGGTCTAGACTTGAAGTCAATAGAAATATAGTCTGGTCTGAAAGGATGTTCTAGACTCGAGGTATGTAGACTTGATATCGGTAGATTCTGACTTTCGTGGTTTCTGACTTCGGTAGACTCAACTTCTGTGGTTTCTGACTTTGGTAGATTCTGACTTTGGTGGTTTCTGACTCTGGTGGTTTCTGACTTTTGTGGTTTCTGATCTTGGATTCTTATATGAATCGTCTTTATGGACTTGACCTTTGAAATATGAAGTCTTGGTAGATTTGTCGCTTCAAAGCGGCTAGAAGCGTCTATGGCCGAATAGATCTGCCAGTCACAATAAACTTCCCAAAATCACTGATTCTAGGAAAGTCACCAACGATAGAATAATTGAAAGGATTCTTTGAACGGACTCAAGGTAGTAGTTTCAATAACTTCAGATTCAAATAACCTGTAGTGATGAATCCCAATTGGTAACCACTTCAAGTAACCAATAATCTCACTTTGGAGTAGTGTATAGTTTCCAATTTAAGATTATAACCACTAAGGTCACCAATGATCTCGGATAAACACTGATCTTGGTTAATCACTGATCTTGGTTAATCACTGATCTCGGGTATAATCTCGGGTATAAACACTAATCTCGGTTAATCACTGATCCTCGGATAATCACTGATCCCTGAATCCAAATGGTCCAAAACTTCTCCAAAAATCTCCAAAACTTCCCCAAAAAATTCCAAAAAAGAAGCTATAATGATTTCAATCTATTTTGGGAGCTTCAAAAACACTGGATTTTCCCGAAATCCCAATGTCAGAAGCAGAAATTTGCACTTTTTATAGTTAAAACGAGGTTCAAATGCAAAAAAACACCCGCCGAAGCCCAAAAAAAAAAAAGGAAGGCTCTAATGAAAAGAAATGAATAGATCCAAAACGTTAGAAGTTGAAATAGCTTGATTTCGTCAAGAAAAAGCGTAGAAAAGCCGGGATTTCGAGGCTCCGGGGATAAATAACGGCGCTGGTTCACGTGGAAGCACTTAAAAACGAGTAAAATGCCTTTTTTTTTAAGCAAATATATCAAGGGTGAATTATGCCAGAAATTGGTTTTTGGCGATACTGTAGAAAACGCCAATAGATAAAAGCACAGGGCTCTAACGTGGGGGGTGGCGTGCTTCAATGGTGGCGGAGCATGCAGATAAGTTGGGGAATGCTCTGCGAAGCGACGGGCAGTCCACTGGATGCTTATGTGCAGGATATGGGCCAAATTTTTTTAATATTTTTAGTCTAGTTAAAAAAAAAAAGACTTAGTGAATAATATTCAAGTGAAGTTGAATTCAACAATTTCTCTCTTTGATTATTGAGATTGAATTTTAAAGATCATTAGTTTGGGGAAATAAAAAATGAAATGATATAGATAACGGGGAGGTGTACGGGTTTCTCTTGCCGAATTCGGCAAGTGCACTAGTTCTTTAGGGATGTACGGGTTTAACCATTTCCAATTTTTTGATTCAAATCTAAAAGGTTACCCCATGTTTTTTCATTTTCAAATCCATTCCAAAAGGTCAACCAATTAAAACTTATTCAATTGATGGTTACCAATGATTAATGATTACTATTGGACAATTTACAACCATCAAAGTGGGTTCTTTCTACACATAATGGTACGGTTAATCGTATTCGCGTATACTGCCCATAGCAGACTACAAAACCAAACAGAAACCCTTAGGGCATTTAAGCCTTGGAGGACTCCTTGAAGGAAATAGCAGCCTCCTCACCCATGGCAGAGATCACAGTAATGACCAAGTCCTTTCCATCGTCAAATTCGGCTTGGATCTTGTCACCAATGTCACCCTCAGGCACCTTGACATCATCCTTGGTGTCACCGTCATTGGTCATCAAAGACAAGAAACCATCATCAATGTCCAACAATTGGAACTCGGATCTGCGCACATTTGGCACCTCCATGTTGTGGGTGGAAGGAGACAAGTCCTCCAACTTCTTGCCGGTGAAAATGTCAATGGCCACCAAGTGGACCTTGGCGTGTCCGTGCTTTCCGGTCTTGGAAGTGGACATGTCGACGATCTTACAAGGTCTTCCCTTGATGACAACGTGACCGTTCTTTCTCAATGCAGAACATTGCATTGGGTAAGTCAAAGCGGCACCAGCATCGGCGGTCTCAAAGGTGTGCTGCAGTTAGTATAAAGTTTAAGCGGAGATAGAAAGTTTCTAAGCAATTGGACAGCAAGAATCTTCTAGACAGAAAGAGGCTTCTAGACAAAAAGAAACTCCTGGACAGAAAGAAACTCCTGGACAATTGGAAAGGCTAGGCAGACAGACAGGAAGACAGACAGACAGACAGAAAGCTCCTAGCTGACAGAAAGTTCCTGGAGACTAGACAGTTGAAGGATGACCATGGTGGGGTTTATAAGTGGATGTGGATGAATGATCTTAGAAATAAGGACTTCAGAAATCGGGGTGGTTTTAAGGCAAATTTAGGCGGGTTTAGCGCATCCAGGCAAATCTTAGCACTTTTCAAGTGCACGGTTTCAAAGTGCACGTTAAACACTTGCATTAAATTCACCTTGATCCGCCACAATAAACCCCCCTTCTTCCCCAATAAGTGACGGGTAACCATTCCACATCATCACCCCCACTTCCCCAAATCCAAAACCATCATTTCCAAACCAACCACCATTGAAAACCTTCCACACCACCACCCAACAATCTTTCCATGCCCAACAATTCTATCCAGGATTTCCTCTCTCTCCTCTCTCTCAAAGCCTGTTCCATGTGTTTTAGCCTGGTTCACCTTCTCTCTTCTAACACAATCCCGTTTCATCCCTTTGTCGGTTTCATCCCTTCATCGGTTTCACCCCTTCATAGGTTTCATCCCTTCGTCGGTTTCATCTTTTCCAAATGTGTGGATATCTTTGCTCCATCTGCCATTTGGCCTGAGAAGTTCCAGTCAATCACGGATAACAGGGGGGAAACCCAGAAAAGGAGACCCCCCAAACCCACCGTGGGTTTTCACCCAGGCTTCGAAATGGAAAAAAATAATCAACATACGTCTTCGTCAGCCATTTTTTATGATTTCGATTGTATGGGAAAAGAGGGAAAAAAGAAGATGAGGGAAGAAAAAAATTCCAATGCTGAGGCCGCGCACTGTCGTCGGATTTTTTTGCTGTGCGCACAACTCGGAGCCAAGGTTGAAAAAAAGAGGGGAACACGGGGGTTTTTTTTTGGTTTTTGACAGCACAAACGCCATTTTCTCAGAGTTACACGGAATTTCCTTAAGTAGAATCTTCTCCCCAATTCAACCCCTTTTTCGGTCATTTTGGCTTGCCCTGATTTACACTTTGCTGTGCGCGGCCTAGGGTTACCCGGCTTCAAAGGGTGCAATCTGGTGCATGTCGTGCGTAAACCGTCGTGTGTGCACCATTAAAGACCCTCAATTTTTTTTTAAATTAAAAGGTCGTGTGCACACCATACCAATTTTTCGCCCCAAATTCTCTCCATTAAGGGTCGTGTGTATCCCTGAGTCGTGTGTACTCAAGGGTCGTGTGCCCACCACACATGATTCAGCAAATAATCCCTGCTCCATTTGTCTTCCTTTTTTTTTTCCTGCATGAATTTGTAACATCATTTGGCTGTGTCGTGACTGGTCCTGGCCGTATACCTGACAACAGTACACCAGCTCACCCCATTCCCTAGTATTCCCTTCCAATATAATCATTCTGAGACTGCAACTTAAACTCCGAAACAGTATCACTCTGAAGCAGTTCACATTCACTCTCACCACTCTAAAGCAGTATCACTATGAAGCAGTTTCACATTCACTGTCACCAATTGTATGTAAACCCCAATGTAACCAAGACATGTCTTGTTATTAAAGTGGGCAATTCCACCCCCAAAAGGAAATAGAGTGTGGTAGAAACTTCTTCAAGACTCCAGTATTTCTCACTCATTCAGTCCCACCATTAAAAGTATACTCCCTTTTAGTAGAGTCCTTTCAGTAGAGTCCCTTTCAGTAGAGTCCCTTTCAGTAGAGTCCCATGCATCTCTTGGCTCCGTTTATGTACGTGGATGTACCATTAACGTCGATAAGCCCATCTTCATTCTTGATTCAGCTAGGAAAAATTCTAAACAAATTCACTCTTCAAGAAGTCTCACGTTTCAAGAAGTCTCAGACTCGACTCTTCATCATATGATTCATCTTCACCCCTAAAACTCTCAGAAGCATAAGATCATATAGTCCCATTCGGTATAGTCCTAGTATGGTTCCCTTTGGTATGTTCCCTTTGGTATGTTCCCAAGTAGTATGTTCCCAGGTAGTATGGTCCCCAGATGGTGTAGTCCCCAGGTAGCATGGTCCCTAGGTAAATGGTATGTTCCATTGGAGGTTGATCAAAAGCCTGGCCAGACGCTTTCCAACAGTCCATCCATCTTCACGCCCATTCTGTCTCCTCATAAACCCCACCTGGTCTATGTAAGACCTATCTCCATTGAAAAGTATAGTTCAAGGTCTCCACCCTTCTAATGGGTTAAACAGTGGTTTCAAGCGTCTGGATGCTATTCAAACCAAAACTCTCCCGACTTTGATTGTCCGAAGGGGTTCCTGTGGTCAGCTTGCAACGGACACGGTATCTTCGGGTGCAAAGTACCAGGATCTTTTGTTTTGACATCCTGGAAGCTCCCACAATTTCTTCCAAAATCCTCATAATTCCCTCTTAAAGCAAACCCCCTTTTCATAAAAGTTAGGCACACATAAAAACATTGACAGACTTTTAAGCCAGATCAAGGGCCATCCATTGTTGTCACAACACGAGTTCACCAAATGGTGAATTGATATTGACATTATGGTGCAAAACCACTGCCCATTGTTTTGGTGCAGAATCACCTTGGTGACTAAAGAAACCATTGTGGAGATCCCAAGAAGAACAGATCTTTGATGGAGAAGGAATGGAGAAAAAAGAGGAGGCGTAAAGAATAAGTTAGGGGTGGAGAGAAAGAATGAGGAGATGGAGTGGTGTAGAGAAAGAATCAGGGGAGGGAATGGTGTAGAGAAGAGAAGAACTGACTGTGGGATCAAAAAAAAAGGGGAAGGGAAAAGGAAAGGGGGATGGTCTTTATATAGACAATAGTTGAGGGTCTCACCCCCGCCCAGTTTATTTGCAGCCACCAGCCATGCAGGAGAGCGGTGTGCTGCGAAAATATATAAGGAGGCGAATCCCCCCCTTCCCTTACCTTCCCTCCTCTCCTCTCCTCTCCTCTCAGAATTCCAAGCAATGATCATTTATTTAATGTATTCCAATGTCTCCTACTTTACTGAAATTGCAAGCACTCTAGTATTAAACGACTGGAGTTTCCCCTTTTGACTTACTGAGAGTTCCCACTGTTAACTGACTAGGAGTTCCTACTATTGACTGAGTGGAGCTCTTACAATTAACTTACTGAGAGTTCCTACTATTAACTGACTGACAGTTCCCCCTTTTAATTTACTGAGAGTTCCTACTATTAACTTACTGAGAGTTCCTACTATTAACTTACTGAGAGTTCCCACTATTAACTTACTGAGAGTTCCCACTATTGACTGAGTGGAGCTCATACAATTAACTTACTGAGAGTTCCTACTATTAACTGACTGAAAGAGTTCCCCACTTAGACTAAAACAGCAAGTACTCAAGTTATGACTGAATGGGTAAGTTCCTACTATTAACTGACTGGAAGTTCCTACTATTAACTGACTGAAAGTTCCTACTATTAAACGACTGAGAGCTCCCACTCATGACTGACTAGGAGTTCCTACTATTAACCGACTGTGAGTTCCCACTAATACCTGACTAGGAGTTCCCATTATTAACTGACTAGGAGTTCCTACTACTATTGACTGAGTGGAGCTCATACAATTAACTTACTAGGAGTTCCCATTATTAACTGACTGGAAGTTCCTTTTCTTATACTAAAACAGCAAACACTCTAGTTATTACTGGATGGGTGCGTTCCTACTATTGATTGAAATAGTAAACACTCTAGTATTACACTACTGGATGGGTTTCTACTATTAATTGAAATAGTAAGCACTCTAGTATTAAACGACTTGATGGGTTTCTACTATGAACTGATTGGGAGTTTCCCCTCTTAACTGACTAGGAGTCCCCTCAATTAACTTTTGGGCGAATTGTTCCTACTATTAACTGATCAGGAGTTCCTACTATTAAGTGGCTGAGTTAGTTCCCCCTATCATACTACAATAGCAAGTACTCTAGTATTGAACAACAGGAAGAGTTGCTACTATCAATCGAAAGAGAAAGCACTCTAGTTTTAACTGTTTCCTACTATTAACTGACTAGAAGTCCCTACTATTAACTGAATGGAAGAGTTCCACTATTAATTGACTGAGTGAGTGTTAGAATCTTGTTGGACGTTATGTACTAAGTTATCTATCTTGTTCGTTGATGGTTACTCAAAAGAGTAATTGGAGACGTATATAACTTTGGGAGAACTGTGGCATCAAAAAAAACACTTCACCAGAGAATGGTAAGGATTGTTCTAAGATCTTTGATGAAAGAGCCATTATTGTCTATGACCAATAGCCATGATACAGCATTTGCAATGACCCTTGTTGGTATCGGAAAATACCTTCATAGATACATCACTACCTATGGTGGGTCTGACACTAAGCCTATTCTTATTGTTACAAAGATGATACGGCATTTGGACATTACTATACTTCCTACAATTACTATACTTCCTACAATAATGTGTTTCCGAATACACAAGAATAATGCTTCCTATTGTTCTGGTGAAGACGTCTGTTTTTCGAACCCACGTTTCTCTCAAAGTTATATAAGCCATTCCGATTCCTCTCTTAAGGAACCATCAACGAATATAAGAAGTTAGGCATAGATGCATTGAAAGAACATAACACTATATCATTATGGATATGGACCTGTATACTATTATGGATATGGACCTATATATTATTATAAAGCTGTTTATCTTTTGCCAGTGTATTCTAAGTGTTCTGACAATCACTGTTCTACCGTTCTAACTACCACCTTTCTAACTACCATCGTTCTAACTACCATCGTTCTAACTACCATCGTTCTAACTACCATCGTTCCAATTATCTCATGATGTCTTTAGATCTGACTTGCCCTATACTTTGACACTGATTCTTCTTTATCAGCCCGTCTTTGGACTGTAGGATTATCCCTGACTCTGACTTTGTTGACTCGTCTGAATCGTTAGACCTTCGACTTTCGGCCTGTTTCTTCTGATAGACACATATTTGTCTTTTGATTATCTGTTCTGATGATTCTGACCCGTCTGTTGACCATCAAATCTGTCTCGTAAGTCTTTTAATTCTGGTCGCATTCATGTATGACTTTCTTGTTCCATCTCTTTTGACTCTCGAACTATTACATCCGTCTTCTGACTCTTGTGTCAATCGGTCGGTTGGTCAGTCTCTTCTGTCGGTCTGACTGTCGAACTATTAGATCCGTCTCCTGAATCTTCTGTCTGACTCTCGGACTATTAGATCCGTCTCCTGACTCTTGTGTCAATTGGTCGGTTGGTCGGTCTCTTCTGTTTAGTCTCTGACTATTAGATCCGTCTCCTCTGAGTCTGCTGAAATTAAACCGGCTGCTTTGGACTCTTCTGACTCTCTGAATAGACTTGTTTTCGAACTCCTGACTCTCTGACTGACTCGTCTTTTCACTCGTCTGACTCTTCTGTTTCTGGACTCCTGACTGTCTCTTAAACCTCGACCTTTCCAAAATCCTTCTTGACTTCGAGACCTGACACTTCCGAGTCCTCGGGCGCCTGGCTACCCACGCGAGACCGATTCTTTTCCTGCTTAAGGTTGTCGATCAACTGCTGCCACTTGTCCAAAAGCTCGTTGCACTTCTCGTGCAACCGGAAACTGTCGGGGTACTCCAAGTCCTCGTACTTGAGGATACACCGTAAGACCTTGTGGATTTTGGTTTCCTTGAGGAGTTCCACATTGACTGGGAAATCAGCAAGCCGGTTGAGAATGATTCGTGCCACCAGTAACTCGTCCACTGTGGGTGCCGGGTACCGCGTGGGGTCTTTCGGGGTCACAGGCTGGTTTCGCTGGATGAGCGATCGTTGTAGCTTGATTCGGCAGAGCCAGAGCTGATGTTGCCGGTCTTTTTCCGACATGGAGCGGGGGGAATCGCCATTTTTGCCTCTTTCGTCTGCTTTGTCCAAATCGGACGGCACCAAATTGGACGTATTGGTCAAATCTGACCCTGCTAATTCGGTCCCGACCAAATCAGTCCCGGTTAAACTGCTTTTGGCCAAATCGATCGCGGAGTTGCTCTTATCTGCTTTAGATTCCAACTCCAGGCCGCCGCTTTTGTTGTTTCGGGCTCGTTTGGACTGTAGTGGGGTTTCAGCCCTGGTCCTTCTTTTTCTCCGGTCTCCATCCTCTATCAGAGAGTCGCCAGACTCGTCTTTGGAATGTCGAGCAGGCCGGTTCCCATTGTCATTATTGTTTTCGTGATCCTCGTGAGTGTCTTGAGCTGCATCATGTTCTATCTCTTCTTCTTCGTTTTCATCATCATCGTTATCCATTTCTTCGCTGGATTCCTGCATGTTCTTGTTCAATTCGTCCATGAAATCATCAAATTCCAAGTTATTTGCAGCCACTAAAGCTTCGGCCACATTTGTGGTGCGTCCAGACTTATTTTTGGGCCGTGGCTTCAACTTATCTTTAGGGATTTTGCTGATTTTTAGGCTGAGCTTCTCTGCAGTCAAGGGCTCAAGCGATTTCTCGTTCATCCAGTTGAAATCACCATCAGGAATGAAGATCACACACATATTGGTGGTTTTCTTCTTTGCCTTCATGATGGCCCCAGGGATCATTTCGGGTGGCATCACGAACAGCGGCCACGCAGGGAATCCCGTCATTTTTGCAAGCACCATTTCCTTGGGCGCAAACGTCGCCGTATTGCTTTTCTTGGGAGGCATTGTACTGATCAATTAGATATGGATCAAAGGGAAAGTACCTTGCAAATACTAGTACCGTTAAATTGGTACTTTGATTGGCTGGATAGTATATTCACTCTTCTGAGTAACAGTAGATCAGCTTTCTAAAGAGCTAACTGGGACAGATAAAGAGCCTCTAGCTGTAGCTGAGAAAAACTGCAGATCTGGACTCGGTCTGGATCTATCTGGAGTTTCTCTGTTTAGTTGTCTGTACCTCTATGGATCACACTGGGTACTTTAACTGAACAGTAGATCGATTTCAAGCCTCGAAGTGAGTCTGATCGATACCTTGCTCTTCTTAACAGTCACTTAATTCGGGTGACTGAGTATTCTGAGTTTGATAATGAAATCTAGATCTGACTATTCGAGTTCAATGATTGATGTCTAGACTAGAGTCAATCTGTATCTAGACTGTAATATGATTCACTGCTTTGAGCCTTATCAGAACAGTATTGAATCAAGAAAGCTTCTGGTTGGCAATGTAAAGAGAGTAGCAATCTTGCGCCTGAGGTGCAATAATTCCGAGTCTTTGTACTAATACCAAATGGGTGTAATTCTGGTCCTTTGTACTTATACCAAAGTGGTTGTAATTCTGATCCTTTGTACTTATACCAAAGTGGCTGTAATTCCGTACTTTTCGTATTGGTGGCTATAATTCCGTGGCCTTTTAAGTGATGGCTGTAATTCTGGTGCTTTGTACTAATGGCTGTAAATCCGTGGGCCTTTGTACTAAATACCAAATGGATACAGGAAGTATAACTCTGACCGTCTTTACTCGGCTACAATGTAGCTTCACTGCAAGAGCAAATACACGCCTGGTGAGGAGAGAGAGAGAGAGAGGCGGTTAGGGCGGGGAAGGGAAGAAGGGGTGGACGGGCGGATGACGGACGACGGAGGGGAGTAACGCGGCGGGTGTATGGATGTGTGGCTTGGAGACAAACGGGTCTTTTGTGCCGGAAAGCAATGCCAAGGCGTAGAAATTTCGGGCCGTCGGGGCTGGTGGGGGAAGTTTGCGGAGAAATGCTCTTAGTGTGGGTGTATTTGGATGTTGTTTTTGGCTCTGGTGTGCGACTGGGCCGGACACGCCGCGCGGCTCGGTGGGGCCGTCCCCGACTTCCCGTCCCGGAAAAAAGCCGGGTTTTTCTTGGGTGTACGGGTTTTTTGGTGTACGGGTGCGCATTGTTTGACTGAGCGCAAAAAAAATGTCTTTGAAGGTTTTGCGCGGCGCAAGAAAACAAAACATCCGTACACCAGAAAAGATCAGTACACCCGCAAAAAAAGATCAGTACACCAGCAAACATACCGTGTCTCCAGTGCACATCCTTTTGAACCTTATTGCTTCTCTCAAAGCTTGTAAAGGTCTAGAACCTTTTTTAATTCTCGGAATTATACTGCACCATTGCGGTTTTTTGTAACTGGTGTTTCATCATTGTTTCACTCTATACCCTCTGCACTGTCTAACACTACTATATTCGCATGTAAGTGTTCACATACTAACACATTTACTGTTTCATCTATGTTTCATTCATGTTTCATCTATGTTTCATCTATGTTTCATCTATGTTTCATCTATGTTTCATCTATGTTTCATCTATGTTTCATCTATGTTTCTTCTATGTTTCTTCTATGTTTCATCTCTACTTAAATCTGTCTTATTTGTTTCACATCTGTTCATCTCTACTTAAATCTTTGCTTCACAGTTTTATCCACGCGCACTTCCATTCTCGTTCAATGATTGTTTACTGCTGTCCATTTACATATATTATGCTCGACATGTTCTGCGCGGACCCCGGTGCGCGCACGCCCTTTTTTCCTCTACCATTTTTGCACCCATTACTACTACTTTCTCACCTACTCCAGCCAGGTTGCCATTTCTATCCACCTTCCCTTCCAGAGCTAGAGGCTGCATATACTGCAGGCAGTTATCCCCCGCGTGCAGATCTGAAACATCCCTGAACCACTCCTGAAAGTTCCTTCCCTCCCTCCTTCTTCTCCCCCCCCCCCCCTCCCCAACTCTTTCTTTACATCCCCTCCGCCCCCTTACATCCCTTTCCTTTGATTCCTTCTGTCCTTCCCACCATACCCGTTTATACTATGTTATCGCTGTCGCCACCACAAAAGCGGCGGACGCCTCATATCCCTACACCTCATGAACTAGCCCGTCTTTTTAAACGGCCTCGAGTTGATCTGGGCCCGCCACCCCTGAATTCGAATCTGCCACGGGCTCCTCCGGCGTCTGACCCGACGTTGGTGCTCCCGAATTTACCCGATCCGCTAGTATTTCTGAATTTGCCCCTCCCACACCTCCTGCTTTCCCATAACTATGCGCCGGTGCTTCATAGTATACCGCAAGGTGCATTCCCCATCCTTGAAGATCCGTACACCGTGGCGGATTTCTTTAGTGACGTGGCTCCAAAGGGGCCCCATGAGTCCAAACAGCATCTCATGTCGGCCAAGAGCTTCCCGCCGCCTATTCCTCCACCGGCATCGCTTTTGAACTTGCCCAATGGCGAAAGTCCGGGCGTCATGGTGCCGTTCGTGTACCCTGCACTTCCCAGCCTTAAATTCGACCCTTGGACAGTTTACCCGGATGGTGCCGTACATCCCGATGCCAAAAAGATATTTGAGAGAAATAAACATCAAAATACTGAAAATCTGCATGCAGAAGAGGCCAAACTGGGTGTGGGTCATAAACGACCCAAAAGAAGGCTCGCGGAACCTGGACTGAAACGTTCACCTGATGATTCTCCCGGAAAGAAGAATGATCTGAACCCTTTTCTGGCTGTGGCCCGCCCCATGATGGCTCCGTTGCCTTTTCCCCCTCCAAACTTCATGCCATATCCCATTATGGCCGACCGGGCGCCTCTCATTCCCGATGAGGTCTTTGCCTCTTGGATCGAGGCATCCAAAAACCTTCCTCGCGTCGATATGGTGCTAGCCAGTGCTGCTGGATCCATCTACGATATGCATTCCCAGGCCATGGCTGAAGGACTTGACACTTGTAAGCTCGACGAATTACTCCGCATTACCAATCTAGATCGAGACCCTGATGTACGTGCCGCTTGCATCTCCGACGACGACTCGTCTTTTGCTGATTACTTGGCCTATGCCAGCAATGTGGACACCTCCACCGTGGAGGACCCCTTTGCCACGCCAATCCCTGAGAATTATCTCGTTATACAGTCTGACTCCAGAATAAGGGCTCTTCAAGTACTGCAGCGAACCTCCAAGGATGGTAAAGAGGAAGAGGAATCAGAAAAGAGCTTAGAATCTGAAGGTTTAGACGAGATTGAAATACAATCGAAAAAGACTGAAGAAGTCGACTCTGATCTGGCTGAAGTGCCTCCCTTCGAGTTCCCCAACAACAAAGACCTTGTGATGCCAAGTGGTGTGCAGAGAAGTAAAAGAAGACAAGCATTGGCCAAAATGGTTACTGATCTTGAAGACCACGAGCAAATGTACCGGGCCGAGCTCTATACTCAGAAAAAACAGCAGCTTCTTGCCCGGCTTCAGTCTCTCCAGAACTGCAAAATCACGTTCAATAATGACCCTTCAGAGATTGACGATGCAGAACTCCGTGATTATACCGAAAGAAGACAAGCACAACGAGACGAAGAGTTGCTTCGACTTCGAGCAACGTATAATTACGAGAAGTTGAAGAACGTGCTCAACTTTTACCAGACGTCTCATCGTCTGTACAAGGCCATGAACGCTACTATGGTCAACAAGCTCCAAAAACTCCGGAATTTTTTGGAGCACCAACGCCAGATCTTGGACTCAGCCACGCGGACCGCAGACTCGGACTCCAAGAGTATGCGTTCTAGAGAGAGTGAAAAGTTGTACAGTGGATTCGTGGAGCAAGAGTACGGTAACGAAATCAAAGAGGAGTTTCGTCTGGCCATTGCACGTGAAGAAGGCAATCCTTTGGACCAAAACAAGACATTCGATGCATCGCTTTTCACCAAAGTCTACAAAGGCCACGAACACTCGGCCACCGTTGAAGATTACATGCCGCTTGTGACCAAAGAAGAGTTTAAATTGATCACCGGCGATGCTCCAGCCAAAACAGTCAACAAGGATGCGGGCAACAAGGGCAAGAGTGCCCGACACCAAATTTTTCAGAGTTTGCTCTATGATCGTGCCACATCAGGCTCAGATACAGAAGCACCGGTAGTGAAACGGAGACCGGGACGGCGTGCGGCACCCAAACCCACATATGGAGACGAAGCTAAGGTCAGCAACGATGCAGCCTTGGTGGCCAAGATCATGAAGCAATTTGTGGGGCCAGGATCCGCCAACTCTGAGGAGCTTGTGCATGACTTGGAATCCATTGGAATCAAGACAAAGTGGCCTGTGAAGTGAGTGACGCAGATTGTTGATAAACAGTCTAGTCTAATTCCACTCGGACTTTAGTCGGAGTTTAATCATTTAAAGTCAAAGTCTAGTTTGTTTTATTCTAGTCTACTCTGGTCTACTCTGGTCTACTTTTCATGTCTGAAGAATCTGATCTATATCTGTGGGTATTATATCTATAATGTCTGTATGGATCGATACTATAGCAGATCTTCAATATGGTACTCAAGAAGAAGCACCAACGTGTTTTTTTTTTTTGTTTTTTTTTTTGGCCTTTTCCAATCCTATTGCAATATTGCAAGAAGGAGTGTTCTGCTTGAATATGGATTTCTTCCATAGTAATGGTGTTCCAGGTATCCTTAAGTGAATTGAGGTGGCTAGGGGTCGTTTTTAATAGCAGATGTTTATCCCAGCCAATAACGAGGAGATTGCACCATTGCAAAAGATATTGCTCAAAAGCTTCATCCTAGAAGCATAGAGACTCAAGAAACTTATGGGATTGGTTTTTGATTCCCCTCTGATTTGATTTCCTTCAAGATGGTTCACTCCGGATCTCCACTCTCCTTAACCTTCACAGGCTTTTTAGCTATCTAGTGAAGTCAATATGCCTTTACCCTAGAAATGACTGATGAATGGTTGACCAATTATCTTTGAACCTCATCTAAAATGATTTGGTTCACATAGTTGAATTGGTTGAAATGGCAGAATCTGTTGAATTGGTTGAATTGTTGATTGTGGATCTGTTGAATCTGTTGAACTGCTGACTGTTGAATCTGTTGAACTGTGGCATCATTTACACCGGTTGATAGGACGTGCCATTTTTAGACTTTGGCATTTCAGATATATGAGAGAAGTTGTTTTTTTTTTACTAAATGAGGGACATGACGAAATGTTATGGTGAAGAAAAGGATTATGAAGAAAAGAGCACCTACCAAAGAATCGGGTTGGTGTCATTCACAGCCACCAGCAGTGGCTCCAAAAACAAAAAAAAAAAGAAAGAAAAAAAAAATATGCATCACAGGTGACTTGAATATTTGCATTTCAAATGTTTCGAAGGAGTCAAATGGAATTTAAGGTCTTTAAAGAGTCCAATGGCTTAAGAGTTTAAGGTCTCAGGGTTTAGGGACTTAAGAGTTCAGGTCTCAGGGTTCAGGGACCTAAGAGTTCAGGTCTCAGGGTTCAGGGACCTAAGAGTTCAGGTCTCAGGGTTCAGGGACCTAAGAGTTAAAGGTCTCAAGAGTTTAATGACTTGAAAGTTCGATGACTTAAAGAGTTGAGGTCTTAGAAGTTCAGGGTCTCAATCCCTTTTGAAACACAATGCCTTGTCATTTGGTAGTCTTAGTTCATGACATTTGGGGAAACCCTTTCCATATGAGTTACCTAGCTAGTGAACCCGAACACCAGTGTTCTCTGGCAGACCCAAAAGATTGGAGAATTCAATGACTTAAAAGTTCAATGACTTAAGAGTTCAATGACTTAAAGTTCAGGGCATTTTAACGTATTCGAAATTGAAAATTTAAAATTTGAAATAACAGTAAACAGTAGAATTCACCAGAGAAGTAGTTTCCGGTACACGAATTCCAATAACCATCCCATGCCCTGAACCATACCATGCTCTGAACCATCTCATGCCCTGAACCATCATATACGTATTAGTAGTAAGTGCTTAGTACTTAGTAATACTAGCCGTGATTCTAGTGGGACATAAGTATAGTACTACCTTAACCACTTACTACCTTAACCACTTACTACTTACTACTTACTACTTACTACTTACTACTTACCACCTCACCATCAACAGTTAGTACTACTTCACCTTCAACACTAAGTATTAGTTATACTCCTAGAAGTATGTGGTGATATTTGTTCGAAGAGTAATGAGTTCATAGATAAAGTATCATAGATAAAGTATCAGAGAGAAAGTATCAGAGAAAGTATCAGAGAAAGTATCAGAGAAAGTATCAGAGAAAGTATCAGAGAAAGTATCAGAGAAAGTATCAGAGAGAAAGTATCATAGATAGTGGATCATAAATAGTGGATCATAGAGAAAGTATCATAGCTCAGAAGATTGAATTCTAATAAACGATGGTGTGAAACATTACGACCTTTGGTTTTTAAGACTATATTTGAAGGAGATCAAAACTTTTATGAGTTAATGGTTTGTTTGATTTTGGTAGTTCTTGTTCAAAACAACATTTAGCCACTTGGTTTAAATAGTTTGGAGAAATACTATACAGTGTCTTCAAAACTATTCAAACCATTCTGCCAACTGTACTATACTATACTATGCTATACTATACTATACTGTACTATACTATACTATACTATACTATACTATACTATACAATACAATACTATACTATACTATACTATACTATACTATACAATACAATACTACTCTATACTATACTATACTATGCTATACAATACTATACTATACTGTACTATACTGTACTGTACTGTACTATAATATACTATACTATACTATACTGTACTATACTATACTATGCTATACAATACTATACTACTCTATACTATACTATACTATACTATACTATACTATACTATACTATACTATACTATACTATACTATACTATACTATACTTTACTATACTGTACTATACTGTACTATACTATACTATACTATACTGTACTATACTATACTATACTGTACTATACTACACTACACTATACTATAATATACTGATAGAAACACTTGACTAACTAGCTCGCGTCGGAGAGGCCACCTCACAGCCAGATTCGGCCGACAAGTCGCAAACAAGCTATAGCACTGAGAGATAGCAGATGATGGAAAGAGGCATGTGACAGATTGTGGGTTACATACCAGAACATATGTCAAACAACTTGCCACTTAAGGGGGAGCATATCTTGAGACGGATGAACCCGAGACAAATGAGTCAGATGTGAGGACCTTCACGAAAAAAGGAATAGAACTAGCACGATGTTTGCACCTAGGTGCAGAAGATGATGTGCTGCTGCTTGACCCAAGCAACATAATTTGGATCAGGACTCTAGAGGCCCAACTGAAGGAGTACTCAGTTGAGGGGGAGCAGTGTGGGTTGTACACCAGCACATACGTCAAACAACTCGCCACTCCAGGGGGTGTGTATCTCGGTAGGTCTGAATAATCAGAGAAGAATGATGTGGATTTGAGTGACCTCAATAATAGAGAAATGAAACTGGCGTGATGTTTGTAGGGTAGATGCAGATAACGAATTGCCACAGATTAATCCAACCAAGAATGATTGAGCTAGCGAAAGTCCTCAGGACCTATAAAGAAGCCATGTGTCTGAACAATAGGAGTTCTCGCGGAACAATTGTGGATAACAGGTATTAGATCCAGGTCATACTCGATTAATATATACTGTACTATACTATACTGTACTGTACTACGATACTATACTATACTATACTGTACTATACTATACTATGCTATACTGTACTATACTACTCTACACTATACTATGCTATACAGGCTACACTATACTATACTGTACTATATTATACTGTACTATACTATACTATACTATATTATACTATACTATACAGGCTACACTATACTATACTATACTATACTATACTATACAGGCTACACTATACTATACTATACTATACAATACTATACTATGCTATACTATACAATACAATACTATACTATACTATACTATACTATACTGTACTATACTATACTATACTATACAATACAATACTACTCTATACTATACTATACTATAATGTACTATATTATACTGTACTATACAGTGTTTTCCAATATCATTCAAACCACACTAGCAAAATTAAACAAACCAATCCATATAAACCACAAACAAGGAAACCAGTTCATGTTCCGTCTCGGTCTGACCCTTAATTGGTATTGCAAGACTCCTAATGTTGGTGTACATATGAGGCAATCCTCCAGACTTAAGGTTATCAAAATATTGAACTCTTCAATGTATGAATGTTGATGTGAACCTTTATACCATTTGATTTGAAAGTCTGTGCGAATAGGTACGAACCATATTGAATTATTGGTTTGAATAGTTTTGAATAACACTGTACTATACTGTACTGTACTGTACTATAATATAGTCTACTGTACTATACTGTCAGTACTATAATATAGTCTACTGTACTATACTATACTGCACTACACTATACTATACTATACTGTACTATACTATACTATACTATACTGTACTATACTACACTAGAATTTCACCTCTAACTATTGAATACTGATGTCCCCGACCGTTCCTATTAATCATTATGATTTTTAGAAACCAACAAATAAAAAATCATCTTATTTTGTTATTCCATGCTATAAGATTCAGGCGTTGCCTGCTTTGAACACTTTCATTTACTNCGTTATTCCATGCTATAATATTCAGGCGTTGCCTGCTTTGAACACTTTCATTTACTCAAAGTAACACCTCCCCGAAAGGAGGTGGCAGCAACTAAATTAATAGTAACCGCCAAACTTCAACTACGAGCTTTTTAACTGCAACAACTTTAATATACGCTCTTGGAGCTGGAATTACCGCGGCTGCTGGCACCA
>NKZH01002030.1:0-32585 GCA_002370695.1 Metschnikowia matae var. maris
TTGCTCCAAAAAAGTTTAAAAGGTCAATGCTGATACAAACTGCCCCACCAGTTTCTTAAATGCCAGAGATTCCCAGGTGTCACCAAAATTCGCTCAAAGTTCGCAGCATCTCACGACACTTCAAAGTCAAGTCACCAATCAGTGGTTGCAAACTTTTATCAGTTCGTCTCAACGCCCTGCTGAACAACCGCAAGCTGAAAACACCATTATACGAACTGGAGACTTGCTACCCTTTGTCACACAGCTCCGTCAGGATATACTTATGGGCATGGCCTCTCTATAGCCAACTAACTCGATTTCGAGGCTGGGGGGATGTTAGATCCGCCATGGGTAGACTCGCTACCCATCGGTTTTTTTAGAGCCTACGAAAGTCGACTAGGCAGTTACTCGCCACCGAGACTGACTACTCGTTGCTTTGTTAGTCGTTTCTTTTGTTGCTCGTTTCTTTTGGCACCGATTGACCGATTAGTCATCTCATCGCCCATTCTCATCACCCTTTTCGTTACTTTAATAGCTCAGGTTCCCTCTTCTGAGGAACCATCGGCGAATGAACATAATAAACAGAGTACTTGGCGTAACCGGAATCTAACAAATTCTATTTCGTGAGACTTATTACTAATATATGGCTAGACCAATGGCTAGTCTACTAACAATACTATCCACTATAAGTAGACCGTAATAAGACTTTAACTAAACTATTTTACTAGACTACTTCTTATGTTTATTATTACTGAATTCTCTGGTCTGTGTATTTTGTGGTTTGTTTATTTGGTCTGTATATTCTCTAGTCTGTATATTTTCTGGTCTGTATACTTTGTGGTTTGTATTGATCACTGTTGACGCACTACACTGAGCACTAGAAGTGTACACTTGAAGGACGTTATTCAGAATACACTGGAACTTTTATGGGGAGGGGGGCAAGTGCATAGTTAAAGATACTCCTATATAGGAAGTAGTTTCCTGCATTCAACGCACATTCCATGGGATACAGTAGTTGCATTGATTTCTACTCCACCAACCAATACTCCAAAAAGAGTCAAATATTTTGAAATTTTAGGTGCCCAACATATTACTAATACCAATTTTTCTTGTTCAAAACTACCCAATTGACTGAATACTAGTAGCTCATATGCATTGCCTAATCGGGCAATTCCGACTTGCGATGATATTCCTCAATTCTTTTTGGTGAAACCTAAAAAATAAAATAAAAAAATAAATTATGAAGTTATTTTAGCCGGTCGGTTGGGTCATTCTCGGAATACCTCTCCTGGATATAATACTTTGACCTAAGACAATTACTGCAATGATAGATCGGGGGGAGTGTTGGGTGCAGGAGCGCGTAATAAGCCATAAAACTATGCTCGGAATAGAGTGGCTGGGTCGGAATAGAGAATAGAGTGAGATGTCAGTTTACACCCGTACACTCGGCAACCTCAGCAGAAAAAGGCCCAACGCCAAAGAGTAAATTTTAGGGTCTGTAAAGTTAGAAAACGTGTTAATAGAGAAACACAGAGCTCACTATTGCCCTAGCCAAATTTCAGCGCTCAACGGGCTATTCTGCATCCTCCAGAAGGGTATGGGGAAAAAAACAAACAAAAATACCAGGGTGCCGAGCCGAGGGCATTGTATGCAGGCCACACGCACTTTCTCCCGCAAACGCCCTCGGTGGAACAAGATCCGATGTGAGCATGAAACTGGCCCTCACCACCTGCACGCAAACCTAAACCCAAACGCCCATTACATTCCCCATAGATCATGAGTAAACAGACCGCTAATTAAAAATTTTCCAATTTGTGAATTTCGCAATTTGTTTGTCAATTTCGGAGTTCACAATTTTTTTTGTTTTGTTTTGTTTTGTTTTTAAATTTGGTGCTCATGTTTCCTAGTTTTATATGTATATATAGTAGAGTTATCAGTGTCTGAACCAAATACTCAGTAACGGGGGTAGTTTTTCTGGAATAAACACTTTGCATGTGCACAATGTCAGAATAGATGGATGCATTGTTCACACCATCAAATGACTTTTAGACCTTCTCACCGGATCCAACTTTAAATATAATGTAGTATATGGCTTACCCAACATATATAGGTGGGTTTTGCGCCTATACTTACCATTTTTCCTTCGCCTCCTCCAAGGCCTATGCAAAAGTCGCTCGCTCGCTTGCTCGCCTCAGGAACATGCCACTTCCATAAGGCAAGACTAGACGATGCTCCAATATTTTGATGGTTTAAGGATATTGGGAGATTTTGGAGATCCTGGAAATAATGGAGGTATCATTTCTATTTTTATTTTTATTTTCTTTTTTGGTTTCTTGGGACAACTTTTAATAATCAATCATGACATATCGGCTCCAAATCTAATCACTTTAGGGTATACTTACCTTCTATCGCTGAGCTGAAAAAATACCCAACCACCCAGTATCCATTGCCCAGTATCCACTGCTCACTGCTCATTGCGCATTGCTCACTGCTCACTGCTCACTATTCACCGCCCACTATTCATTGCGCACTATCCATTGCTCACTATCGACTGCCCACTATCGACTGCCAACTATACATTGCTCACTGCTGTGAAATAATACTATGAGAAATTAGTACCATGAGGATCATAATATTTAATGTCATTCAAGTAGTTCACAATTATTTTACTGTCTGTTTTAGAATTGCCTTAAAATTGTTTCATAATTGCTTTAAAATTGTTTCATACTTGCCTTAAAATGGTTTCATGTTTATTTTAGAACTGTCTATAATTGTGTATGTTCATGTATTGACCGTGTATTAGGAGTCGCTCGTTGAACCTCGGATTGATGCACCGTCCCCACCTCTCATGGCCGCGCGCATGTATATATAAGTAGAGCGGGTCGGCCAGTTTCTCACCGCTCCCTCCCCACCCCCTCCCAACCACCATGTCCGAATTAGAAACTGTCACTTATGAAGTTAAGGGCAAGATCGCCATCATTACCCTCAACAACCCCTCTAAGCTCAACGCTTTGAATGGTCAGGAGTACCTTCAGTTGGCCAAATACCTCCAGGAGGCCGATGAGGAGGAAGACACTATCTGTACGCTTATCCAATCCACTGGTCGGTACTTTTCTGCCGGTGCCAATTTCGCCGATAAAGCTTTAATTGAGGCTGGGCCTGAGGTGGTGTTCTCGCATGAGTACTGGTTGCAGAATTTTGCTGGCAGAAATGTGTATTTGACCGACTTATGCCATAACCATCTGAAAGTCTTGGTGGCTGCATTGAACGGGCCTGTGATTGGCTTATCTTCTGCACTTGTCAGTTTGTGTGATTTGGTGTACTCGATTGATGATTCCAAGGTTAATCTCTTGGCACCTTTCTCTAACCTCGGCTTGGTGGCCGAAGGAGCTACGCTGGCCACGTTATTCTTGCGTTTGGGCTGGTCCAAATCCGCAGAGGCTTTGTTGTTTGCTAAGCCCGTACTGGGAGAAGATTTGCGCCTGTTGGGATTCTTCAACAAATCGTTTAATGGGAAGAACCTTACTACGGATGAATTCAACCTGGAGGTGTTGCAGGACTTGGAACGTAAGTTCGATGGTTTATACGAGCCTTCCATTTTTGCCAATAAGCAATTGCTCAAGAGTAACCGTGACCAAATGATCAATACGGCCAGTGCTAAGGAGGCCATTGTTGGATTCAACAGATGGATCCAGGGTGTTCCACAGATGAGGTTTTCCGAGATGGCCCGGAAGGAGAGAAAACACAAGATCTGAGTCTCCCATTGTTTTCTCAAATACCATTAGCTATCGATCTTCTGACATGACATGATACCATGATACCATGACACGACATGATGCGATATGACCAAGCAATGATTACTATGAACTAACTGACTATGCTTAAACGTGCTATTCATCTCTATACGGGACTCTACCGACTTCTCTCTAGGAATCCCCACTTCTCTCTATATTGGACTCTACCTACTTCTCTCTATATTGGACTCTACCTACTTCTCTCTATATTAGACTCTACGTTTTTATTTAGATCATCTATATATCGTATGACATCTACTGTCTATATTGATGGAAACATCAGTAGACTGTGAAATGGGTGCGAAACCGGCCGCACACCCGTACCCCTCTATCTACACACCCCAACCTTATCAACCTCGTCTCTACTTACTTCATCATATACACTATCCAGACTACCAGGCTACCAAACTCATACACAGACTAATACACAGACTAATACAAAAACACATCCACACTGGTCTATACCAATATTAAAACCCATCCATCCTCCACACCTGCATGTCGTATAACCTCCCGAATCCATCACTTGTGGGCATTCTACTAGCGGTATCCACGCACAATGGACCTCAGATCATCTTCAGTTATCCCAAACACCTTAAAAGCAGCACCACACAATCCAACCCTCTTTCAGATGATGATGATTTTGATGATGAAGATTATGAAGCAGCAGAATTCCAAGCTCCTTTAGAACTGCCTCATCTGAATGATGCGTGGAATGTTCAACACCTGGAGTTCTACCTAGGCTCCAAATTGGATCTACTTAGCTTTCTCGATGCTAGAGATAAACACATGAAGGAGAATAAAGAATTTAAAAATACTAAGATAAAGGAAAAATTGGATGATTCTAAAGACGATCTTTCGTTCTCACTGCTGGATAAAAGTATGCCTAAAAAAATAGAGAAATCGACGGTGGTGGGCCTAGAACTTGACCAATTATCCGAACTTTTGTGTCCACCTCGAGCCATGTGCAACCGACGCTTTGATATGGTTCTTGAAAACCATGTGTTTTTGGGTTTGCCTGTTCACGTAAACCGACATGGAGTGTGGAGAGAACGGAAACATCAGGCATCTAAGAAAACCATGCTGGACCATGTATCCAATCAAAAGGATGAATCACCTGAACCCAACCCCAAAACAACGGAAACTTCCCTGCATTCATCCACAGCATTAACGATGTTCCATTTGGTTTTCGTTATGGATCCGGCCAATATCGAGCGCAATTACCGTGTGGATGAGATGTTCTATAATGTGGTATCCAAACTTTCGCTTGTTCTTCGCTATGAACAACACAAAAACAATTACGTGGGGTCTCAAGTACAACAAGTATTTAAACTTAAGGAACAATGGCGAGGTTCAGAAGAACTGGGTGACTTGATAGATCACTTGGTTCAACGGAGCGCTGTGTGCAGGATGATGGCCGATTGTTACCATTCTCTTCGAGAACTGAAGATAGCAAGTCTTAATATCAATGGTAAGCTTCGGTCGTTCCAGATCCCTATTAAGATGGAATTTTTATCTTTACCAGACTCCACTGTACCCTATATTCCTGGATCCTACCTTCTGTCCACTAGCTGTGTGGGATCTGGACAAGCCAATTTGGGTGAAACTTCTCGCTACAATAACAGCAATAAGTTCTTGCAACTTCTTCTTGGCAATTCTCTTGATAGAGGTGACCCTGATATGGACTTTGACCAGGAAGATGAGGACAGTGCGGACCGTATCCACTCCAACCCAGATGATATCATCTACCTTGCATTACTTCTTTGGGACGAACCTGAGCAGATAATCAAAGATATTAAGGCAGATCCCAGTGCCGAAATCGCCAAATTCATTAAGCTTATAACCCCTACAGAGCTGTTGCTCCGAATCTTCAATACCATGCAGGTCCACCACGAGTCCCAGTTAGATCTTTCTCAGATCAAGTCATTTGCACTTCATCTCGTGTATTGGCGACGGGCACGGGTTATTCCTCCCTTGAGCACCCGTTCCATTTATATTGTGTCGCCCATGGCCCCTCTTAGTACTAACTTTGTGCGAGATGTGCCCAAATTCGCCCAGATGTTCCCCACGGTTCCATCTCTTCCGTCATTTTTGAAGCTTCTTTCCACCAGAACAAAGAAACCTCGTCAATTTGCCTCCATCATTCCTTCTAGGGACCACAAGGATATGTATTTGCTCGCACTCCTGTGGTTAGTACGGTTTGGCTACGTGACCCAGCTCCATACGTATATCTGGCTTAAAGTATCGAAAAAAGTCAAGATGAATGTTGAAGAAGAAATCGAGGAGGAGCTTAGTCGGAACTCCAATAAGGGCCGCAAAGAGCCAGAGAGAGATACCAAGGTGGATAATACGTCGAAAAAGGCCAACCTGGTGGATAACACATCCAAAAAAGCAGCTCTGGTCGACAACACGTCCAAGCAAAGCCAAAAGCCTACACCATCAATTGAAGACGAAATCAGTCGTATTCAAAAGAAACTTGAGGCCTCCCATTCACTCCCAGATATTGTTTTGGAGAGTGACGGTGATACCATTTTGGTGGATCCGGGAAGAGCATCAGCTTTAGAGCGTCGTTGGCTCGATAGGATTGTTCACACTGAGTGCAATCTCTCGCCGGACCTTACCACAGTGTTCTACCGGTTGTTGAAGTATATGAATGGCAAGAACTCGTTGGAGTTTCTTTTGCTTCGTGAAAATGTCTCCCGGTCAGATCTTAGACGGCTACTTCTTGCCATTGAGGACCATATTATCTCTGTCCGTCATTGGTAAGAAGATCATGAGGGATAGCTCTATAATGTCTATCTTGAAGTGGGTACAGTTCATATGAACATAAGATTGAAGCAATCAAGAACAATGAACCACACTATAAATGTTCTTACCCCATCCATCTTCCCAAGCTAGGTATTTCTCTTTTGGGTGTATCCCAAGCCCAAATGTGGATGTTTTACGCAAGTCCAAGTGTGGATATCTCGCTCAATTCCAAGTGTTGGAAGTATCAGAAACAAATGCCTATCAGGGATTAACTGTGGTACCAGAGAAATGGTACAGCATTACTACTGGTTCAGATGAACATTAGAACCATTAGAAGCAGAAGTATCACAGTGTACCAGAGGTGTACCAGAGGTGTACCAGAGGTGTACCAGAGGTGTTTCATGGAATTGGTAAATGGGTTTGAGGGAAGGTATATGACCAACAGCAAAGAGGAGAACTAAAATGAAGGAGCAAGAGAAGAAAAAAATGAAGATGATAAAAATGATCAATCTTAAATAAAATGGTTGATCGACAGAAAACATTATCCATTGATAAGCTCTTGATGATATGGATATACAAGATCAGAGGGTCGCACAATGTTTACAGTGCTTTTCATAACTATTCAAACCAGGTGGCTAAATGTTTGGAACCAGAGCTAGCCAAAATTAAAAAAGCCAATAACTCAAAAAAAAGGTTTGTTCTCCTTCACACAGTGTTACAAACCAAATGGTGTAATGTTTCACACCAACTTTCATTAGAGTGTTCAATATTCTGAGCTCCAAAACCTGGAGACTAGTTTGAATGATTATGAAAAACACTGTATAAGGTTGTGTTTGAGCCAAGCACTTAAAGTGTAACCCCGAATTCTGGATCCAGGCGTAAAATAACTAAATCAATAGTTTTCTTTGGCTGTCGTAAACCTCGAAATTAATAAAAATGGTATTGCATTTACATCTGATTTAGATACATTTAATCAGATATTTATAGTGTATGAAGTAAGCCAGACTCACATAGTACAGTGTCTTTCAAACCTATTCATACCCGGGGGGAAATTGTATAGAGCCAGAACTAAGGAAATTAAACAAACCAAAAACTATAACTCGAGATAGTTTTGTACCCCTTCACACCGTCTTTCAAATTAAATGTCATAATGTTTCAAACACCAACTTTCACTAGAATCCAATATTATGAATTCTTAAATATGGAGGCTGGTCTGAATCGTTTCGAATAACACTGTACAACCTGTGTAAGTATATGTAGAAAACAATTAATAACTATAAGAGTTATAAAAAACACACACACACAAGTACTTTTTCAAACTTTTCAAAAACAAAGTACCATAACAAATCATTCCCTTTTTGAGGTCTGGTTTTTTTCTTTTTTTCTTTTCTTATTTTTTTTTTGGAGTGGAATTGGTGTACAGTGTTTTACAAAACTATTCAAACCTGCGCGACATTATGTTTCGAACCAACAAGACAACACGATTCAAATCAAACTAGCAAAATGAATCAAATCTATATACATAACCACAGAGAGAAAGGAAACCAGTTCATGTTCGTTTCCGGTTTGACCCTCGATTGCATTGGATTGGTACTACAAGACTCCCAAATCAAAAATATAAGAAGTACATACGAGGCAATCGTTTATTTCCAGGTTTAAGATTCCAGAATATTGAATTGTACGAAACTTTTGGAATTATTAGTCTGAATCGTTTTGTCTTCTTGGTTTGAAACATATTGTCACGCTGGTCTGAACCGTTTGGAATAACACTGTACATTTTCAAAGGGTTCGCACTTTCTCACTATTCTATTCCAACTTGTACTAAAAACATCAGACGATGAAGTCCAATACACCCCAAAATCGTGGAACCATTTTTACAGTGTTTTTTTTTTTTGTATTTTTTTTTTTTTTTTTTTTGACTGTTTGTAATATAGAGTGTTGAAGATTCCTAGCACTTGGAAAGCCGATTAGGAGGGCCATGTCGACCCCATTGGCCAGTGATAAGGGCTTTGAATGTAGTATTTCCCTCTTCTGCTTTAGTGCTAATCATGTTGAAAATCAATACCCAAATAATTGATCTATGGATCCTTTTCAGTCATAGTTAGTCCAGCCATAGTTAGTCCAGCCATAGTTAGTCCAGTGATAGTTAGTCCAGTGATAGTTAGTCCAGTCATAGTCTCTTTGGGCGGTTTATTCTGCCAAATCTGTGTAGTATGGGCTGCATAAACTTTAGCTCTACAGGTTGTAGAATAGGGTGCTATAAACTAGGAAACACATAAGTGATCAGTATAATAAGTATAAGTACAGTATATAAGTATAAGTACAGTATATAAGTATAAGTACAGTATATAAGTATAAGTACAGTATATAAGTATAAGTACAGTATATAAGTATAAGTACAGTATATAAGTATAAGTACAGTATATAAGTATAAGTACAGTATATAAGTATAAGTACAGTATATAAGTATAAGTACAGTATATAAGTATAAGTACAGTATATAAGTATAAGTACAGTATATAAGTATAAGTACAGTATATAAGTATAAGTACAGTATATAAGTATAAGTACAGTATATAAGTATAAGTACAGTATATAAGTATAAGTACAGTATATAAGTATAAGTACAGTATATAAGTATAAGTACAGTATATAAGTATAAGTACAGTATATAAGTATAAGTACAGTATATAAGTATAAGTACAGTATATAAGTATAAGTACAGTATATAAGTATAAGTACAGTATATAAGTATAAGTACAGTATATAAGTATAAGTACAGTATATAAGTATAAGTACAGTATATAAGTATAAGTACAGTATATAAGTATAAGTACAGTATATAAGTATAAGTACAGTATATAAGTATAAGTACAGTATATAAGTATAAGTACAGTATATAAGTATAAGTACAGTATATAAGTATAAGTACAGTATATAAGTATAAGTACAGTATATAAGTATAAGTACAGTATATAAGTATAAGTACAGTATATAAGTATAAGTACAGTATAATAAGTATAAGTATAGGGATCAGTCTAATAAGTATAAGTACAGTACAGTACAGTACAGTACACTAAGTGAAGAACTCCATTTATGAGTGATAGAGTACCAAATACGGAAGACTAGTACAACACATAGTGTATAAATACAATGGTGTAGTTCGTCTTTGATTTGTAGCTCGAAGATATTTGATTCCATGTACTTGGTTGAGCTCATCCGAGGTTATCCTCTTGGTCGGCCTCCATTTCATTCCCCTCGATCTCCACGAAGTTGGTGAAATGAAGTGGCCGATGTGACTCATGATAGAACGGAAGTGGAATGTCCATTTTCAAGTCAAATGCTCCGTTGGCATCCCACACGGGCCCAATGAACGAGTAGTTCCAGATATCATCGTCCGGCACCAAGAACCCTCCCACAATCTTATCGGAGAGAATCAATTGGCTCTTGGCACTGAAAGATGGACTGAAACCTGCAGGGGCTGAAGATACCAAGTCCGTATTGTTCTTTCCCCAGACGTAGCCTTCCTGAGTCACGGAATAAGCACTCAACGTGACCGACCCTGGCGTGAATGAAACAGTCAACGATACCATATCTGGAGTCCAGGCCTGGTTGCGAGCTGCAAACGAAGCCACAGTGGTCACGTCCATGGGTGAGAGCATGTTCAAGTCCGAGCTCTGAGTATGGATCCATCCTAACAACTCCAACCCTGATAAATAATCGTTTCTGCTTTTATCATAGATCAACGTGGGGAACTGCACAGAATGGGGGCTTCCCAATTGCGGCACCAATGCTATGGCCTTAATCTCCTTGATCTGCCTATTATCACTGGGCGATGTTCCATATATGTAACCTCCAATTTGTGTTCTGGTATCGGAGATCTGCACAAACTTGCGGAGCATGTTCTTGGCCATGATATAGGTGTAACTATCGTCATCAAGGTAATCATCCGACGACACATAGATGTTCTTTGTACGGAGATGGAGGTTATTGGCAGCAATAGCTCTATTGCGCCATTCGTTTTGAGAACTAAAGTCCAGCTGCTCATAATTGGTGGTGGTGATGGTGGTGATCTCCTCTCCATGAACGTTCTGTGTGGTAGTCTTTAAAGCCGTGAGTTGGTTCTTGGCACTGGCCATATCATTGTCTTTGCTCTCTTTTCCATCCACATCCAAGATCTGTTGTCTAGTAGCAGAAGGAGCCTTAACCTCTTGTCCTAGAATCAAGTCCCTGATCTCAGATTGGGTCAACGATTGAATATTGACATTATTCTTCTTGGCGAAATCGTTCAAGATCAAGTCCCGCAATTGTGTCTCCACATCAATCCACTGGTCCTCGGCCAAAGTGGGCCATAAGTGGTGACTTTGCGTCACAACACTGGCATCGGGGCGGAGAATCAAATTGGTCCGCTCCTGGTTGATACCCAACGCTCGAAGCAAGAGTATGACACGCGAAAACGCCGTGTATGATGAAATGCTTTGAAGCCAGTCATCATATAAGTTGAAAAGTACCATCTGCGGCTCGCTGGCCCGTACAACGACATCTGCCAACTTATCCACCTTAAGAGCAGCAGCAAATGGAAGCTGAAGCTCCGAAGCTCGGATACTAATATTGGGGAAGTCCAACATATGTACCTCCAATGGATCCATGACACCCTTTCTGGTAGCAATCAATTGCTTGGGCTGTTCTTCCCGTGGTAACGAACGTACCAACGCTGCCACCTCTTCTGCAGTCTTCCACTTGGCAAGCTGGCCCAATCTCTTTTGCCCTGCCCATACAGAAGTATGGATAATCTTTAAGAACAACTGACCGGATTTGGGGTTCAACATAAACACTGCTCCATTGATGGGTTTGGTGGTGAGGTTCCCTTCGAAGGTGCGGTGTACTGTGACTCTGTAGACGTTGGAGTCGTCGATGAAAAGCTGGGTTTCGTTGTTGAACAATTCCGAGTAGTTGGAAGAGTTCAAAAGGGCCACCTGCGGTTGGGATTGGTACAACTGTAAGCCTTTTCTAACTCTTTCACGAAGAACATATAAGGCTGGGTTGGCCTTCATGATTTCCCGCATGGCATTCTGCATCAAAGGCTTCATTCCAGAAAACCAATTGCCGTATACGTCATAAACGTTATAAGCGAGATCTACTCCCACCATGGCTCCTGTTGGGGAAGGGTAGTTGCTTGAGGAGTCTGTGGTGTAGTCCAAGAACTTGGCCCTTGTATACCTGGAGATATCGTGAGAGTCATAGTCTCCGTATCTGAGCTGCACATCCATCCAGTACTTGGTAGCTGTAGTGCTATCAAAAGTATCGTTTTTATCGTTAAGCAACGAGGGCCTTGACACGTTCCATTTATAGGTGCTGGTCAACACAATATCAGCCGAGGACGAGTTCATCTTGTACGACTTCCTGGGGTGGATGGCCTGTTTCTCCACTGTGTCCACACGTAATACCTCCAACTCCTTGTCTAAGACTTGACAGAGGTCCTGCACCAATGACTCATGGATCTTCTGCCAAAGATGGGCACGGAAGATCTGGATGAGCGAGATCTTAAGCGTGGGGATCTTTCCATGTAAAAAGATACCGGTCAAATCAAGCTGCACCAAGAATCCCACATACACATTTGCTCTGTTGATTGTAGGAGACCACCAAAGCGTGAATCTTCTATTTGGAATCTGACTCAAACCAGACCGTTGGGCATTGGTCAACTTCTTAAATTTAAGCGAATCCTCGAACCCAGATGCTTTTTCCCAGAATAATCCTTCCCACGAGTCAAACCCAGTACCTTTGAAAAGGGTATGTTCAAGAATGGTCTCCACCCCACCCAAGGCTTGGATCACATCTGTTCTGTATGCAGAGAGATTCCATAACTTACCATCATGGTGGTTGTTGGTCCACCAGAATGGGTTGTAGCGGGGTAAACTGAATTGCTTAAACTCCCTCCGGATCCGGTGGCCCTTATCATAGGCCAAGGTCTGCCTATCCTTCTGAAATAAGGTGCTTATTCTAGGCAATCCACGGTCCCAACTGGCCTCCATATCTTCGAAAGTGAGACGACGATTTTGCTCCATGGCCTCTTGTCTCTTGATGGTGTATTCTGCCCACACCCTCTGTGAGTCCAAGAATTCGTTTTCCCACGTGGTGATATAACGGAAAATGGTAGGGATCATGCGCTCCTCCTGGTGGCTCATACCTCCCCGGAAATGCGTGATGCCCGTGTCGGTTTGCTTCGACCACTTAAGGTCAGATGCAGGAATCAAGATGTGGGAAGCACTTAACATCCCCAAACCACCAAGTTCTTTTGGAGTGTAGAACACAGCAGGTGGGAACCGGGATGGCATCTTGGAGTTGAGGCCCATCTTCACCTTATTCTGGATCTTGGTCTCACATTTCACAAGCACATCGAGAAGAGGCCGCGTGGCAACTATAGCCTCTCTATAGTAAGCAAACAACGAGATCAACGATGTGTTCCACTTGGCAGCCACCTTGGTGAACGTGGACAGGCCGGCCGACATGAGGATTTGCCGGATCCGGTTCTCGAACTTGTCCACATCTTCCTGCGACACCTGGAGGTACGCCTTAGCTGTTCTCTCTTTGGTGGCCTGATTAATCAAGTCCCAGACTCCTTCTTGCGACGACAGGTCACTAGACATGCGGGATTTGGGAATCAAACGTACTTCAAATCCACACAAGGTGAAAAGTAAGTTGGCATTTTCGGGTGAGTACACCGAAGCATAAGTATCTTGCCATCTCATCTCTGTGAGAGAAGTAGGGATTCTTCCTGATACTTCCCAATGCACAGCCTTACCCAAATTGACATCTGAACGCATAAGCTTCATGCGTGCATCCTTTGGCCAGCAACGATGATTATTGTAGCCAACCACATTCTCAAAGTTGGGGTCGGGGTTTTCCTGGAGGAAATCCTGAACCAACTCCTCGGCCTCCTCTCGTTCAAATCGGAAGAACATGTACACCTTGTCGAGATAGCGCAAGTAGAGTCGGAGCGGATTGGCCGTTTCGGTTTTCTTGTCCTTGAACTGAAGGAACGAGTTGGGCTGGTGCACGGGTCCAGCGAGTTCCAGAGCCCGGTCCTGGCCTAAAATCAACAAGTCTAGAACCAATCCATAGTATTGGTAAACGAATGATGAGAACTGAAGGCCTCGGAGCAATCCCAATTGGTTCACGTGGTTCATATCCTTATAAGTAAGGCCCACATTATTCTTGGAAGTGATGTAGTCGGCGATATTGGGGTCCACAATCAACCGCATCAATCGGTTGAGCACTGTGAAGTCAATTTTCTCCGTGTATTTGTTCAAGGTCGTGTGTAACAAGACATTGGATTCTCCATGTGCAGTGCTCCACACATTATCAAGGTTGTTGATTCCCTGACACCATTTGTACACGAGCAATGGAGGAATTTCATCATCTGAAGGCTTTATCCAGTTGGGGAATAACTGCCTTTTGTCGGCCTCATACCAAAGGTACTGGTCCAAGTAAGCATCGGTGATCTTTTCGAGCGGATCTACGGCGTATGTCGGCACAAGATGACTATAATGGTCCATCATCTCTAAGCCCACCTCCTTAAAGATCCGTTGGGTCAAGAGGTACTTTTTGATGCGGGCCAAACACTCATTTGGACTATCGTAGGCTTGTTCGATCAAGGCCAACTCTTCTCTCTGGGCAGAATTGAGCCGGGAATTGGCATTATATGCATCCTTAAGACTTTCAAGTGCAAGCACGAGAAGTTTGGTATCGTGCTTGTAGGAAATGGGAGGGAATGGAATGGGGCTGAAGCGTCTGCTCTCTAGCCAGTTGACCATAGTTTGGAACGTGATCACCGCTTCATCCGGGGAAACAAAAGGCCCATTTTTGGCGAAATCCTCTTGGCGTTCTTGTTCACCTTTGATCCAGAGCCGTGTCAACCGGCCCAAGTTCTTCTTAACAACGGTTTTCTCCACCGTTGCTCCTCGCCGGATCCTCTCTCGGTTGTAGTGTGCTATGGAGATCCAACCTTCGGCCTTACCCTTGATATAATGCTCAATAATCTTTTCAATGGGTCGAGGTAACCCTGGAACCTTCCATGGGATATTTGCTTTCCAACACCTCCATGCTTCACTCAAATGCTGGAGGATAATGCCGGATTTATTCTGCTTTAAGCCATCGGGAATCATATCCATGATATCGTGCATTACCTGAGCACGTAACTCGAGATCGTAGTATGAATCGATTCTTTGCTTGGTGACAGTTTTCGCCACATCATTGGCTCTTCTGCCTTCAAATTGTCTAGCCAACAAATTACCCAACCACCGTTCAAGCAAGGGAATTGTGCCTCGAATAAATGAAAGCCATACTCTCCATGCAGGCTGCCAGAACCCACACCCAGGACCTTTACCTATGGACTTGTTGAAGTTGGCATACACCACATGTTTGAGGTCTTTGCATGCACGGATCTGGTGCATCACCTTATACTTGTAACGGTAGATACCTGTCAATTGTCCCAAATGGTTGAGGATATAGTAGATCCCATCTGCTAGCTGGTATGCATCCACATTACCCAAGCGAAACTGCACATGGGAATCCACAATGATCTTCATGACCCGTAACAATTCCCGGATAAGATGGAACGCATTTCCAAAACGGGACTTCTTGCGCTCTTTGGTGCTCAACGTTTTGGTGGGCTTGAGGTTGAAGTTATAGTCCAAATGGAGGTACGTAAGACCTCGTTTGTGAAGAAGCAAGTTGAGCATATTGTGGCCTTGTCTGCACAACTGGAGGCCTGCTTCTACCCAGTCGATGGACGTTTGCTGGAAGTACTTGGTGGCCTTCATGGAAGCAAGCAATTTGTGGTTTTTCGGGCTGCTGGTTCTGGAACCTGGAGGGGTTTTGAGCTCGTTCATCACATAGCCTTTCAAGAGCTTTTGGTATGAGATCCGGGTCTTTAATACCGAATCTGGAGGTGGTCTTTCCTTGTACCAAGCTTTGACTAAGGCCACATCCTGTGCACGGATGGTCTGAGCAGACCTCCTATTGAAGGGGTACGGAGCCCACCAAAGACTAAGTGCCTGAGGAGCGTTTTCCGGTGCAATGGGGATTTCAGTCCCGTTTATATCGGTAGATAAAAGAGGCTCAAATGTGGAAGGAACACAATAGTCTTCATCTTCAAGGAGGTCATCCAAAATCTGGTTTTCTCGTCTCAGAACAGAGAAATTGGGCTTGGTCAAAGGATTGTAGTCACGATGGACATAAAATGCAGGATTCTGGGGCTTGGCCACGGTATCTATACCATGAACTTCCTTAATGTAGTTATTCAAAGGCTCGTGAAACCACAGTGTGTGAACATCCTTGACGAACGAGTTGTAAAGGTAAGGATAGGCCACACTATACTCCGTTTTCAAAGGAACACGGAAAATGACACGATCTATGGAGTTGAACTCCGTGAAGTCCTCCAAATCCTTATTATTGATTTTGTCCTTGTATAAGGGTTCGAACTTGGGACCTCCTGGCACCAGTACGTTCAAACTCTTGGCGGTGAAAAACGCTTGCTTATCGAAAAGATAGTAATAGTTAGCATCGGTCACGTGCGGCAATAATGGCAGCGAAAGACTATAGAGTGAGTAAAGCGTTGGGATATCCAAATTCCAACTTCTATAAGAATCACCATTTGCTGCTTCATCAACTAGCGGTCGTTCATCGTAAAGCCATTCCAAGATATGGAGGTGCGGGTGTTCCTCAGGATCTAGTTGAACGGGTTCAGGAATGGTCACCTCGTCCAAATTCTCCATCCAGTCTAAAGGAGGTTCTTCATCATCAAAGGGAGGGAACCGCATACGTTTGAAATGACGGCGGTCCCGTTTTTCCCGTCTCATCATGATCCACAGTGTGGCCCATTGTGCAGTATACACGGGTTCAATGACCCTAGGGATTTCATTAACAAATGTGATTGCTCCGGTAACATGGTAGAGCACCTTGACTTCTTTGGAGGCTTCCCAAGGTTGCGGCATATTCTCTAGGAGTTTTAAAATGGCATGAGGCATATACTTGAGAGAGCCCAAATGAGCCCGCTTATCTGCAGCCACTTTTTTGCTGGACAAGTCACCATGATCAAGCATAATCTTTCGGAGGTGTTCTGGGGGCATATCTGCCTTTTGTGGCCTTGAAGCTTGAACAGTATTGGCCTTAGAGATGTGGGGGTTCATGCCTTTAACATTGAAGCGGTTCTTCTGAAGTTGAAGCCAGTGTTTTTTCCGGGCTTCGAGGTCTAAAGTACCCGAATTGGATGCACTAACCTTCTGTAGTTTTCTAGGGGGCTGGTCGCTAATCAGGGGTTCTGAATATGGCGTTTTAGGTGCTGGTGGAGGGGTCACTCCAATAGACAGTGGAGCCAACCTAGCAGGCGGTGGCGGAGGCGGAGGAGGAGCAGAAAAACGGGAATGAGAACCTTTCAGCCGCGACGGAGGTGGTGGTGGAGGTGGCGCACGGCCATTTTTATTATGTGGAGGCGGAGGTGGAGGGGGAGGAGGAACGGGCATGTAGTGGAGATTATAGGTAGTATTATGAGAAGAGAAGACATGAGGTTGGGTGCGGCTTATATGCAGGTGTAATGGATGAGATATGAATCAGACATAGATCAAACTTAGATCACACAATGATGAGCCAACAAGTAAGCTTAGAGTAAATATGATTTGTTTTTTCTTTTTCTATTAGATATTAGTTAGATGAGCGAATTGGGTAATGGCCAGTTTTAATGATGTGGTAAGTTGGACTAGTGGCAGTGGGAGTGGGGAGAAGATGGTTGCGTATATGTAGGATGTTATGATGAGGTAAATAATAGTATTGGAGTAGAGTATAGTAGTATAGTAGTATAGTAGTATAGTAGTATAGTAGTATAGTAGTATAGTAGTATAGTAGTATAGTAGTATAGTAGTATGGTAGTATGGTATAGTAGAGTGAGCAGTGAGTATATTAGTCCTGTTAGTCCTGTTAATGCTTCTAAGGAACGAGGACTACATACAAGATGGATGAGATACAGGAAACATTAAGCTGAAACACTTGGATGCAGGAAACATGAAGTAATCAAGACTTTACCTTCAAAAAAAAAAAAAAAAAAAAAACAATTCATATTCAAATTCAAAAGTATACAGTGGAAATAAGTGTATTGGAGAGAATGGGTTAAGGAACGGACCCTGGTTGAAAGGTGGCATTGTGTGCAGGACATACGAGTGCGGATATATCACGTTCCATGCTTCTCCACTAAACACTCCCTCCTCTGCATGTTCACCTTAACCAACGACACCTTGTCGACATTGAGCGCAGGTATGGGTATGCTAGTGCAGCTTAACGGCACTGAAGGTGAGCAGCCCCTTTTTTCTGCAGCCAATAGCTCCTCTACAATCGTTGCTAGTCCCCTTCATGACCCCAATGTCAACTCTACGGGCTTTTCAGCACTAGTATGGTACTTGAGCCATGCCATTAGCGAACAAAGACAACAGGCTAGACAAGAGGGGTTTTCATTAAACCGGTTTGGTAGCATGGTCGCTTATTGCTTTTCATTCTATGGACTCACAACCTTCTTCATTAGTCTTATTTTGAACCGGACTCTTAGCATAGCTTCAGCTACTTCCGCAAGTAGACCGTTTGCCGCTTCCCGTAATCGGTACTTGTCGATCTTACGGAAAATGCCGATTTCTCAGGAAACTCTCCTTAAATTGTTACGGTTCCTGGCGGTGATTTTGCTCTTGGACCTGGTGTCCAATGTATTGGTGGTATTAAACATCATGGGCCAGAATTATGATCCTTCAATGACATCTCGCTTGACTAAGATCGTGCCTGATTTTTTCCTGTACGATCCGGTGGTATATGCTCTGGATAAATACATGAAAATGCCTTCCAACGAGGTGCAGTTTGGTCCCACCTCTGATATGTTGTGGCCATTGTACCTTTCGGTGGCATACCTGGTTTTCGTGGAGACGTTTGCCTCGGCCATATGCAATAAATCGCCTCTTAGGGGTGCTGGAATCACGCTCTTTGAGCTCTCCTTAGCTATCCAGGAAATGCTGCTGGAATATCCTGTTTTGGGAGGCACATCCTTGGCCAGCAGACCTACGGAACCATTGTTGATCACAGGCCTTTTTGCATTGATGGAGCAGGTATTCAACCAGTTAGGTGCGGTGTTCTATGACAATAAGTATCGGTTGGTGCCTCTGACGGTGCTCAACACGTGCTTTTTATGGTACTTTGTGGGCCACCTCCGCAATGGGTCTGTGTTCTCGTTTCCGGCCGAGATTGCTTTGACCTACTTGGCTTTAGTGTTTACTTTTCTCGTCACTGTGGTGTGTCTGATAATATTTATGTTGGCACTTATCATCAAAGGTTCTCGGCTTGATGAGCTCAATTACTCTCGTTTCTTCGACCTGAGTCACGAGGACTATGAGTTTTTCTCCAAGCACTTGAGCTTGAACTGGAGCCAGGACTTTTATACTGCAGCCTTGAACTTGGGCATGGTGGCCGTAACCCTGGCCGGAAAATCAAGCTATATCACCGAATATAGCCTTTTGGCCACGCCACGCGAGACGTGGTTGGATAAGCTGGCTTGGTCGGGGTTGCTGAAGGTATTAAACCCTTCGCAGCTTCTTCTGGAGCCGCATGAGGCCCGAAATGCCAAAATCTCGCTTTATCTCCGGCAAAATGGTATTTCTGGTTATGGAAACGTGACCACTACTCCAACCATTACCATGATCAATGGCGGCGACGAACACGTGCTCCAGAAGACTGAGCCCAGCGTGAGGGTGCGGTACCTCTACATGAAGGAAGCATTGATGCGGTTTATCCAGATCTTGGTATGGCCAATTATTGGATTGGTTAACCGGTTCAGGTACCGAAACGTTGCTGATACAGCGCAAGAAAAGGACAAGAAAAGTCTCCAAACTCCGCCTTTTTTGAGACACTTGATCGAGGAGCCTCGGTGTGTAGAGGTACTCGATTTAAATGAGGTGGACGAAGACGAACTCGAGGATAATTACGCCCTTCTTTTGAGCGGCACTGATTTCCTAGAAGACGATGAATCGCCCGATTACGTGGTGGAGGAGGTGGACTCAGAAGATGAGTCCGATATGGAGGTGTTTGATCTTATAAAGTCAGATGCCACCCAATTTGCACTGAGAGAGTCTACTGGATTTCTGGCTACTGAATTTCTGGCCAGTAAATTTCGGGATGATTCTCAAGGTAGTGACTTTCTGGCAACAGAATTGGCACTGAATGATTTAATGACTACAGAAACTCTTCTTGAGTTGGTGCAAGATAAAGAGGTACTCGAGAAGCATTTGCAGTACCAAGAAGGCCGGATGACGCGGTCGCTCTTCCGCCGGGTCAGTGGGCAGACCAGGGTGCAGGACGACTTTGAAAAACTCCTTTCGCTTGTGGTGGAAAAAAGACAACAAGAAGCACGGGCCAAGATTCAAGATTCACTTGATGATGATGATAATAATCCTCGTTTCGACCATTTGGCATGTGTGGTGTGCCAGATCGAACCGAGGGAAATTATCACGTGGCCATGCAAGTGTTTCTCGATCTGCGAGAGCTGCCGGCTCAGTCTCGTTTCCAAGGGCTTAGAGGGATGTGTATGCTGCCGGCGAGACGTTGAGGGGGTAAGTCGAGTATTTTTACCGTGATTTAGAATGTCATTGTGTGTGTTTGTGTGTGTGTGTGTGTGTGTGTGTGTGTGTGTGTGTGTGTGTGTGGGTGTGTGGGTGATGAAAATAGGAGGCCGGCCGGCCCACCCGGGTGTACGGGTCTTTGGTCTTTCCTTTTTTATTTTTTTGTCTTTGGTTTTTTGCCTTTAAATGAAGTACACCCGTACACTTCAGATTGCGCAAGTCAGTGGCCAGACCCTAACTCCAACACCACACATCCAGAAATCACAATTCAAGAAAAAAGGAATTCTGCATACTTGTTTTCAAACCAAAATATTTGGCTATGGTCTTTGGAAGAACATCTTAGAGCAATTGGCCAGATTTGTCACCCAGTCCGTTAGTTGGGCACACTCAATGCTCGAAACATGCAGAACAGCGCGCGTTCCACTAGGGTCGGGTCCCAGCAAAGAAAACGGAAAAAGTAAATACCAGTCTTGTAGACGAACCCAAGCCACCCGTTCCCTTACTTTCCACGTTGCTGCCTTCCCTTCCCCATCTCCACATTTCTAGGTATAGGCAATCCAAAGCAACATATTCCATTTCCCATTAGCTCCTTAGACCCATCGGATTTGTCCAATTAGATCTGGCCCAATACTGTTCTGGATATTACAACCAGTTCAACGTTTAAAGTGTCCAACACAACACCCCCAACCCCCACCCCCGAAACTGTCCAGCCAAGTATCTAAGTATATAATTGTCAGAGTGTCTCCTATATTTTATTGTCTAAAAGGGATAAAGAGATTTTTTTTTTATTATTTGTTTGTTTGTCTTAGAAGCATAATTTTGGAGTGTTTTTTTTCTTATTATTATTATTATTGTTTTTGTTGACAACTACGTATATTCCCCATTTTTCCTATTCCCCATTTTTCCTATAACTTTTTTTATTGTTGTTTTGTTGTTGTTTTTTAGCTGTCGTTTTTGTTGTTTCTGTTGTTTCTGTTGTTAGCATGTCGGATATAATACCACCCACAGCGGAGTTGATCGAGGCTAAGCTAAGTATCAAGATTGCATACTACCTCAAATTATTGGAGAATATTCCAGGCGGGCTGATCATTTCGCGCTACATCAAGTCCTCGTACAAAGATGACCCGTTACGATCTCTCTTTGAGTTTGTTCTTTTTGTCTTTGCTATCCAGTACTTTCTCTCGTCGAAGAAGCGGGAGAATAAGTCGGAGTTTGTGAAGTTCTCCAAGCGGGAGGTTGACGATTTGATCGATGATTGGACCCCGGAGCCTCTCATCAAGGCCGTGTCGCCTAAAGAGGCTTGGATGTTGAAAGAGAACCACGTGAAAGGTGCCAATAAATGCCATATTGAGTTAGTGGGGCGTCCTGAATTGGGACCGGTATTGAACTTATCTAGCTTGGATTTCCTTGACTTGTCCCATACTCAACGCTTGAAGGATGCTGCTGCACAGACCATTTCGGCTACTGGTGTGGGAGCATGTGGTCCTCCCAACTTCTATGGTACTCAGGATGTACACGTGCGTTTGGAGGAAGACTTATCTCGGTTCTTGGATACTGACCAGGCCATTTTGTATGGCCAGGACTTTGTGACTGCAGGCTCAGTGATTCCTGCGTTTTTGAAGCGTGGTGATTTGGCTGTGGTGGACCTGAGTGTTAACCTTGCGTTGCAGAAGGCCTTAATTGTTTCCAGGTGTGATATCGAATGGTATGACCATAATGATATGGATCATTTGGAGGAGGTGTTGAAGGAGTTGGCACCCATTGTCAATAAACAGAAACCATTACGCCGGAGATTTATTATTACCGAGGCCTTATTCTCTTATACTGGTGACCTTGCCAAGTTGCCTGAGTTGGTGGCCTTGAAGAATAAGTATAAGTACCGGTTGTTTTTGGATGAGTCGATGTCGATTGGAACCATTGGTCATTCAGGCCGAGGTCTCACTGAACATTTTGGGATTCCTAGATCTGAGATTGCCATTACCATTGGTTCGTTGGCTACTTCGTTTGCTTCGTCTGGTGGTTTCTGTGCAGGTGTCCGGCCCATGGTTCACCACCAGCGGATCAATTCGTTGGCATATGTGTTCAGTGCTTCATTGCCTCCATACTCTGCCCGGGTTGTTTCTGAAGTACTTAAAATGATTACGGAACAGAAGGATAAAGACGGCAAGTCCGAGATCATGAACTCGTTGCGGGCCAAGGTGGACTTCACCTATGGTAAGATGCAAGAGGCGTTCCAGAAGTCTCGTTTTTTCGCAGTGGTTTCCGATGGCTCGGGCCCCATCATCCATTTGGCCTTGAGACGTGACTACCGTGAGCAAATGGGACTTCCTGAAGAGTATGGTGACTTAACACTTCTCAACAGTGGAAAACCCTCTCGCAAGTTGAATGCCTTCAGCGACCAATACAATGTGGAGTCGTACCTTTTGCAAAAGATCATCGACACGCTTTTGAAAGAGCATCGCATTCTTATCAATAGAACGCGGTTGGTGTTTGAACAAGAGAACCTCCCGGTGCAATCGCCTCGGTTATGGTTCCATGTGAACAACGGGGCTACGAACCATGAGTTGCAATCGGCCGTGGCAGCCTTGGCCTCTATTGTGGACAAGGTGTGTCACCAAGTGACCAGTGTCTCGGACTTGCACAACCTAGAGAAAGAGCTTCTAAGGGACTCGGCTTAGAGCCACGCTCCATTCTATGGTGCATAATAGTTATTGCCCAGCATAATACACTCTCTAATAGTATTTTGTAGTCACTATCAATACTCATTACAACCTATTCACTATACCATTCACTATACTATTCACTATACCATTCACTATATTATTCACTATATTATTCACTATACTATACTATACACTACAATACACTACACCATACCCTACACCATACACTACACTATACTACACTATACTACACTATACTACAGCTACACGTGTGGCCTCGGAAACATTATTGACATGGGACATTATTGGTACTATACCATATATAGTGTATAGACTCTCCCGGGGGGTTCAGTCTATTGGCTCTTTTAGACCAGTCCTGTTATTATATTATTCTACTGTCCCTTACTATACACCAATATAATTACTGTAGTGTACATTATATATCACATGTAAAGCAATGAAATACTGGGGAACAAGCACAATTAATATGTTTTCCCACTAATATACATATAATATGTAATGATTATCAGTCAACTGAATCTCTGAGGACACTCGCATTATCTGCTATGGATTATCTGGAGGAGTGACAATCATGGTTTAAAGTTCACACAATTATAATGGTCAATGTATAGACTTCATTGAGCTATAAAGTGTTGATCCTCTGATTTTATTTCCTCTGGATCATAATCACTTTCGGACATTTAATGACTAGTACTTCATTGTTTGACAGGTGATTGGTGACTGCTCATTGGTGACTGCTCATTGGTGACTACTCATTGGTGACTGCTCATTGGTGACTGCTCATTGGTGACCCCTCATGAATGACCCCTCATGACTAACTGCTGATTGGTTACTTGGGGTAACTGGAAGACATTCTGTTCCTGGCCTCCTTGGCCACCGCACGTGCCTCCTCCACATCAAGGGCATTGCTAAAATGAAACTCTTTGGCAAGCTCGTATACTTCCTCGTAGTGCCTGTTTTCAAGAGCATGACGTGCAAGCCATAGACGAGACTTGGAGGTCTCATCCGTCACGCCCCATTCGTGTTCCTGATCAAAGCAGATCCGCATATACTTATATGTTTCCTTGTGTCTACCCAATTTTTCCGAGATCGTGGCGAGCTTGTAGCAAATATGAGGCTCGATGGTGGACGCCAGGTTTTCTTCATCTGATGCTTTATTGAACAGTTCAATAGCCAAAGCTTTTTCAAACGACTGGAGCGCCTCTTCCAACTTATCGATTTTCTCGTAGCAATTTCCAATGGCCTGCCACATGCGCTTGTCGGTGGGCTGTAGGTTAGTGGCCCGCTGGTAATAGTAGAGTGCATATAGGTGCATGTCCAAGACTTCATAGGCTTGGCCCAAGCCATACCAAGCCCGGAAATCCTTGGAGTTGATATCGACGGCTCGGCGGTACGACTCGATGGCCGCATGCAGGTTTTTGAGCTCCACAAACTCGTGTCCCATCAAAGTCCATGCACTAAGACAGTTTTTATTGAGTGTCAATGCCCGTTTATAGTACATGATGGACTTATCGTGTTCTCCCTTCATAGAATGGTAATTTGCAATGACACAGCAGGTTTCCGAGCGGAACTTATCGATCTGAGACGCATATTGCGCCAAGAACGAGAGTTTAGACTTCTTCTCCATCACATACAACATATTGGAGTATGTATCGAGATCATCAAGCCTCATAGGGTCCTCCATAAGAATCTCATCAAAGAGACTTTCGGCAGTATAATAATCCAACATATGGTAGGCCACCAAGAACTTCTGTACTTTGAGAAAGGTGAAATGGGGAAAGATCTCAGTTAAGGCCGAGATTTTATCAGCAAAAACCGCCAGGTTCTGGTAGAATTCCTGGAGAAGAACCACCTCGAAACACTGAAACATGACATTCCGTCCCGGTACCGAGGATGCACTGGCTTTGAAAGATTCAACAAACTCCGCAGCTTCATTATACGACGAGAAGGTCGAAAGTAACTCTTGCCAGCAGCTCCAATTATAAGGAAAAATCATAATCGACTGAACGAGGTAATCATGTGCAAGCAGGTGGCGTTTCTTTTTGTTATATACCATGCCCATAAGGTATAAGAGAAATGCATTATGTTTCTCACGACTATGGTACTCCTCCACCTCCAGTAAAAGAGCACCCAATTTTTCCTTAGTTCCATCATGGGAACTAGTATAGCGGCCATTTCTATCGTCGGGATTTTCAATGGTTTGTGACAGTTCGTGCACAAATGAATCGGAGTTTTCGAGTGCCAGCTTATCTATGCTAATGTATAAAGCATAAAGTCGCAAGAAGAGGGCATTCCCACTAGAACAATCCTTCAATACATTTGCCGCGCGGTCAAACTCTTTGCAATCAAAATATGACTTTGCTAGTAAAAACTTGAAGTGGTCGCTTTGTTCTTTGGGCAGAAGACTTGGCGTGGTGAAGTCAAACGGCTCGTCCACAGGTGCAAGTCCATTCAACGCCTCAGTGATCCATTTGGCGGAGCTAGTAAGGTTGAGTTGGGATAAAAGGATCGATGCTCCGTAGAGGTCTGTTCGTAGTTGTGCAAGGTCCATTTTGGTGGTGGTGGAATTAAGTAGTGTGGAATTAAGTAGTGTGGAATTAAGTAGTGTGGAGTAAGTAGTATGGAGTAAGTAGTATGGAGTAAGTGGTGTGGAGTAAGTAGTGTGTAGATTGATGAGTGGACTAGTGTGAGGTGAGCGCGTTTTATGGGAACGTCTATGGGAACGTCTATGAGTGCGATTATGAGTGCGATTATGGGTGCGATTATGGGTGCGTTTATAAATGGGTGCGAAAAGTGCTTGGTACTAGCAAAATTCACAGAGTAACAGACTAGTGAGTCAGTGGATGAGTAAAGTGTTTTTCAAAAATAAACATACCAGGGTCCAGAATTAAGACTTGAGAATATTGATATCTACAATGAATGAAAGTTGTCATTTGAACCACTACGTCATTTAAAACACTATGTCATTTCAAACACTATGTCATTTAGAACACTATGTCATTTAGAACACTATGTCATTTAGAACACTATGTCATTTAGAACACTATGTCATTTGAACCCATATGTTATTTGAAACACTATGTTATTTGGTTTGAACCACTTTGTTAAGGGATACGAAGCTTTTTGAATGATATTGGTTTATTGATTTTTACTACTTCTGGCTCCAAGCATTTTGATGCCTTGATTTGAATAGTTATAAAAATCACTGTGATGGGTAGCTCATTATAAATTGGGGTTTTGGGTATGACGTTTTTTTTATATATATATTATTTTATTATACTACTATAGTATATACTACTATACCAGATTACAGGTACTAACTAGTGTGAGTTCTAGTAGAAGACTCCAGTCTATAGTGCAACAGTCTAATACAGTGTTTTTCAAAACTATTAAAACTAGGGGGCCCAAAATTTTGGAGCCAGAACTAGCCAAAATAGACAACTCAGTAATTCAAAAAGTGACATACTCCTTCACAGAGTCTTCCAAACCAAAAGACATAACGTTTCAAACACCAACTAAAACAGAATTCAGTATTCTGAGATCTTAAATCTGAAGAGTGGTTTGAATGATATTGAAAAATACTGTAGTCCAGTGCTCTAAGAGTCTAATAACTTAGTCTGAGAGTGAAATGCTACAGTATACTACTACTATACTTTTGTTATGTTAGTACATTTATGTTTGATTAATACTATATATTCGTTGATGATCCTTCAAGAAGAGGAATGGGGGCAACCATTGAGTTATCTGTCGGAAGTTAACTGAAGGGGTGTGAGAACAGTGTGCCCAAAAGGAGTATATTGGCATTGGTTCCTGATTAACTGGGCACGTGAGCTCATTAACTATATGAGTTGATTCCACTCATCTTGGACCTAACATATTACTACTACACTCTATGCTACTACTACTACTACTACTACTACTACTACTACTACTACTACTACTACTACTACTACTACTACTATTACTACTATTACTACTACTATGAACTACTGCTATTAAATACTATTATTATTACTACTATTAACTACTAACTACTGACTACTTTAATATTTCATATATAAAAATCATACACTGTCGCATTATATATATCTAAAGGTATAAAATGAAAAAGAAGTGAGTTGCAAGGATATCCTATAGTATTTAAAATCTGGAGTAACTTGAATTTCAACTTCCTCATTCTCTCCATTTTCTAATTGTATTTATACACTTTTGAAACCAACTATAACTGATATTATAGATATAGCTGAAAATTTAATTGTATTTCTTAGTAGTTGGAAACTACTTTATTCTTACCTCTTGGTAATATTTTAAGATTTTAATACTTTCAATCACTGTTACTGCTTCGCTACATATTGTCTTTATATATAAAGAGTTCTATGTAATTCACCCAATTAATATCTCTCAAATGAAAGTTATCTAACTAAAGCGTAGATAAATATATATTTCTATATAAAGGAACTAACAATTAATCCGAAGCGGGTATAATTTGAACTTTTATTAAGAAAAAAAATAAAAGTAGGATAGATTTTGTTCACTTAATTAATATTTGGGACATTCATTTAATAGTCTAGGTTGTTTCCTTCTCGACCTACTACCTTATCGCAATAAGTCTGACTCCTTATTTTATTTCTTGTCATAAAGTTAAGTACTAAGTTATCTTTTTCAATGATGAGTCTTCAAAAGGAGGAATCAAAGCTGCTTCTATAATGTTCAAGAGTAGGGATTGCTGCGGAACAACTCCTTAGCGATCATTAATGTACTCATTGCAGTTCCTCCTGATACTCCGTACATGAAGGCTGAGTAGGCGGCTGAGTATAAGACTTAGGATAAGACTGAGTAGCAGTGGCCATTGTCTCAGACAGAGATGCTTCATAATATCCCTATAGGTTGATTCCTACCTATGGTGGGTCTGACATACTACTACTACTACTACTACTACTACTACTACTACTACTACTACTACTACTACTACTACTACTACTACTACTACTACTACTATTACTACTACTACTATTACTACTACTACTACTACTACTATTACTACTTCTTAAATACTACTTTTAACTGTTGAACATGTGATATGTGCTGCTCCGTGTTTGCAGGTATTGTGTTACCTGCCGTACAACGGAATTGGACAAGCCTCATAAGGTTCCGAGGAACGAATGAGTGCAGAAGTGTATGGTATCCGGGGCTTGGCGTCAGGAGTAGTCAGGTTTGACTTTAGACAAGGAAATACCGAGTCCGGGTGCAGGAGCAAGGAGTCCAGGGAATCCCAAGTATATATAGAGGGGATTCCGCTCTAAGTTGAGCGGTATCACGAGTAACTTGAATTCCACGGATGTCTTAATACTGAACAGTAGTAGAAATCATGGACTTTGGAACTACAAAGTTCTACAAGTACTACTAGTACTACTACAACTACTTAGTACTACTAGTACTACTACAACTACTTAGTAGTACTAGTACTACCACAACTACAAAGTTCTACAAGTACTACTAGTACTACCACAACTACTTAGTAGTACTAGTACTACCTCAACTACTTAGTAGTACTAGTACTACCTCAACTACTAGTACTACCACAACTACTTAGTACTACTAAGTACTACTCCCAGACTGACGACGACTCAATAGTCAGTTTGATCATAGACCTACGCTTATCATGATTGGCACATTAATCACGGCACCATTCTACCGAGAACATGAAGCATACTCATATACTATATGTAGTGCGTCATATTAAAATCCTTCATATTGAAATCCTTCATATTAAAATTAAGCTATACTCAACCCAAAGTCGTCTCTTTCTCTATTACGTCTTCAGTTGCCACCCGAACCCATTTTTTAAGCGGGCGGGACGTCGTCAACTTGTCGTGTGTCATCAATACTAAAATTGTTTTTAATATCTACAAAAGCAATTTCAAGGCTGATGTTGGTTTATCTAATCTGGTAGATGTAGAAAAACTGTACCCAATGCTTGGATTTCACGAGACGTAGGGTGGAAATAAGTATGTGATTCTGGTGTAATGAATAATAGTCTCATCTCTTTTTGTCTCGGCTCAAGAAGTTCTTGGGTAATTTTGTGTCGTCCAAATTGGCCCATCCTCTCCAGGTATCCTTAGACGATATCCGCAATGTGGACACGCGAGGCAAATGGTGGCTTGTGGGTTCAGCATGGAAGGGTAACGAGGCCCAGCAAGAAGTTTTGGCCAACGTGGAGGCTCCTAATGACTTTTGCTAAACTCAATCAATCTTGGTTGGATCAATCTGTGGCAATTCATCATCTGCATATAGCCTGCAAAAACATCATGCCAGTTCCATTTCTCTATTAACGAGGTCACTCAAATCCTGATTATTCTTCTCTGATTATTTTTCTCAGATTATTCTTCTCAGATTATTCTTCTCAGATTATTCTTCTCAGATTATTCTTCTCAGATTATTCTTCTCAGATTATTCTTCCCTGATTATTCTTCTTTGATTATTCATACCGAGATACATTACCTCTGGAGTGGCGAGTTGTTTGATATATGGTCTGGTATGCAACCCACAATGTGTCACATGCCTCTTTCCATGATCTGCTATCTCTCAGTGTTATAGTTTGTTTGCAACTTCTCGTCCGTATTTGGCTATGAGGATGTATCTCCGACGCGAGCTAGTTAGTCAAGTGTTTCTATCAGATTGGCCCATTTACGTATCACCATTTTTCACCTTTGAGGAATCTCCAGCACAAATATATTCCTCATTCTAAATTCCCCAATTCTTTTTTTCAGCCTTAATTTTATTTTTAATTTAACCATAACGTAAATCTCGGGCGACTATGCTGAATCTAACAGCTATTGATAGGATTAGACATGGTAAGTTAAAAGTACCTGAATAGGTAAAATAATACCTATGTTCAAATGGCAGTTTAAATCATACAGTTTAAATCATGAAGTTTACATCATACAGTTTATATCATGAAGTTTACATCATACAGTTTATATCATACAGTTTATATCATACAGTTTGCATCGTTAATACCAAATTCATATTACCATTTTTACTACCTGCACAAAGTGCTCCCAGTATATAGTAGCACGTGATGTCTCATAGCTATTATCTCATAGCTATTATCTCATGGCTATTATCTCATGGCTATTATCTCATGGCTGCTAACAACTACCAGCCAATTCTACCTTTTAACTCCTACACTATCCCCAAGACATTTACACCATAACCAGCTTTCACCACCTCACTCTTTGTTTGAAGTTGCCCATTAACATAAATATCACAATTCTTCTCATTTTATCTCGTCTTTTTTTTATCTCGTCTTTTTTTTATCTCGTCTCTTTTTGTCTCTAAAGAATTATATAAATATCTAACACTATATTAAAAATTATTACTATATAAGAAGAATGGTATAATCTAAGAATTTGGGGGTTCTGCGGAGGTACGGATGTTGTACTATATTTCGCAGCGTCCTGAGTCCTTTCTCACTATATATTACTACACACATACAAAGTCTATTGGGTATATACACTAGATCTATTCCAAGTCAACAAGTTTCAAAATTGTTTCAGGCGAGTTTCAGGCAAGTTTCAGGATTGTTTCACATAGTCTCACATAGTCTCACATTGTTTCAGATTGTTTGGCGTCAGAAGTCCAGAGGTTTAGAGATATAACAGTATAAGTCCAACCAAACAACCAAAACCAAAACCAAAAGGATTCAAAAACAGAATATAAACAACAGTTCAACTGCCTTTTCTTTGAATCATAATGCAGGACGAAAAGCTTGGTTTATTAGCGGAAAAAGCAATGGCCAGTCTAGATTCCATCAATGAACTTCTCCAAGTGACCAACGATATCATCAACCAAAAAGCATCTAGTGACCAACTTTTGGCGAGCCAGAAAAAAGCCCTCTTAGATTCATTTGATGTGAAAAAATTTCATCTTCACTATAAACAATGGGAAAATAATAGCAGAGATCAATTCATTGCCCGTCACGTGACGCCATATAATTATAAAGTGGCCCGAATGTCTAGGATATATGCACAATATGAGAGCAATGAGGCCAAGTTTGCGGAATTACGCAAAGCAATACGGCTTCCAGAACTCCAATTATCCATGGAAACAATTCGCCAATATAAAAATGGCGAATTGCTTGTACATTTGGGTGAAAAGGAAAGATTCCTGCAGACAGTGTCGTTGAGTGCTCTCTTTTCCTTAAGTTCAGAGAGTCAGCTTCCCGAACCTAACCTTGAAGTGATTCATGAGTTGGTTAATATTGAGTACCGTTTACGGATGCAGCACCAGATCCAGAATGAAGTGTTACTTCGGCTCAAGCTGCACTTGATTGCCAAGAATAGTCAATGGTCTGCGCGAGACTCCAAGTTGAACCAATTTTTGACTCAAGATTTGAAAAAGGTTTATGACGAGGTTATGGCCACTCGTGCTAGTGAATACGAGGATCTTAAGTATTATGAGGAGGATATTGAGGATGAGTCAATGGAAGAGGAGGAGAGAATAGAAGAGGAGGAGAACATAGAAGAGGAGGAGGAGAAAGGGGAGAACGTGGAAGAGGAGAATGTGGAAGAGGAGAACGTGGAGGAAAACGTGGAGGGGGAGAAGGAGGAGGAAAATGTAAAAGAGGAGGAAGGAGAAGAGGAAAACGTGGAGGAGGAGAAAGGAGAAGAGGAGAACGTGAAAGAGGAAAACGTGAAAGAGGAGAACGTGGAGAAGGAGAAAGGGGAGCAGGGATTTATAGACCCAGACAACAATGATGATATGTTGTTGGAGTAACTACAGAAAATCACCAGAATATATATAAATATACACCATGGTCGAGGACCAAACTGTCTAGCATTCAGCAACATCCGAGTCACGTGAACCATCTAATGTAAACAGTGTTAACATGTTAACAGCGTCATCAACTGTCTAAAATAGCAGCAGTAGCAGCAGTAGCAGCAGTAGCAGCAGTAGCAGTAGTAGCAGTAGTAGCAGTAATAAACTTGCACATGCTTAATCGGTCTTGATGATGTACTTGAACACTTGCGCAGGACTATCACCTTGAGCCCTTCTGTAGTTAACCACACGGGTCAATTGGTAACCAGCCACACCAGCCAAGAAAAAGTTAACACTGGCCAACAAGTAGTTACGTGGAGTAATGGCAAAACCAGCCCAACGAGTCCAGATGGCACCCGTACAGAAAAGGGCAATTTGTTGGGTACCGGAGATTTTCTCCACTGGTCTCTGGGTATCATTAAAGCCAGCAATGACCAAACTCCACTTCATAACAGGCGCCCAGAAATGGACAGTTTTAGGTCCGGTCTCCGATTGGAGAAAACGGCTGAATTTCAGAACGTGTGGTGCGCTGGATGCCATGGTTTGCTATAGAAAATAAGGTTTGAGTAGATGTTGTATGGTGCCGATACCCATAGTGCGGGATGCACGGGTGCACGGTCTCAATCCCCGCTCCGTCCCTCCCTCTCTGTCCTCTCTTCCCTACGCTTTCGCACCGTCCGTCCCCTCTTCCCTCACTCAAAAATATCCACCAACTACACCATCACCAAACATCACCATCAACAAATATTAACATGGATAAAAATATCAACACGAATCAATCACTATCAACCACTATCTATTTCTTCCCACAATTAAAGAATAATAGTAGTGTTAGATCCACCATAGGCAGGGCCCTGCCTATGAAGGTATTATGAAGCCTCTCAGTCTGATTGTTACAAAGGTGATACGGCGTT